>JAJSOF020000039.1:19603750-19631250 GCA_025594305.2 Periplaneta americana | reverse complement strand
GTGGCTTTACTTTGTTTATAGTGTTTTTCTCTCTCTTTATTTCTTGTGTAGCTTTACTTTGTATATAGTGTATTCTTTTTCTGTTTATTTCTATTATTTTATTTGTATTCCTTGTGTTGTGGAAGAGAAGGCCTGATGGCTTTAACTACACCAGAATAAATAAATAAATAATTTTAAATATTGAAATGTTAAGTGACAGTGAAGTGGTGGATGAAAACGGAAGAACGTCTAAGAAAACTCTCAAAAAAACTTAGTTTTCTCTACTGCAAATACGACTCCTCTATCGCCAGGATTTGAACCCGGTTCCGTATTATCTTAATCTAGTTCTATGCCAACTGAGCTACCAAAGCGGCACTACCACTATTACTGATAATTTCAGTGGTCCTTCTATATGGTTACTATTGCTGCTATCTGCTCTTCTTCTTCCAATGTAAGAAACTCGACTATAGGTACTTTCAGCTTATGACCGTCTTGTGTGTTTTTTTCACACAGGAAACGAGACATATAATTAATGTTATCTGAGGTCCAATACATTTCCTACAGACTTAAATAACAGCACACTTACTCATCTCTTGCAGTGGGAGAGAGATTTCTCTTCAGCCTTCACCGGTTTGCTGTGAAATCGTGTCACCGTAGCAAGATTTCGGGTGATGACAGAGAGGAACGTGGAAGTTCTTATAAATAGAAACACACGTGTACATCATTGCTATGACGTCATATTAGTGAAAAGCAGAATGCAGAGATTAACAATAATAAAGCAGGCTGACCAACATTTTATTGGGTATGAATATCTAACTAGATAAAGAGAAAGTAATAAATCGACAGACCATGCGAACATTACAAATCTTTCTCTGATCTACTATATGTTTCAAAAACATTGTTTTACGTCTTTCGTTGAATTTAAAGCGGTACTAGATTCGACTTCCAATAGTTATTTATAATGCATTAGAAAACTTGATGTAATCTTTATTTTGTCTGCAGTTGTCTTAGGAAGTAGATGCATGGCAAACACAAGGCGTTCCAAAGAGCGTTTCGTAATAATTAAGATATGGTTCCCTGCACCGAGGAGGCATTTAGGAGTGGGCTCGAATCCGGTTTCGGCTAAATACCTGGTTTGGCTGTTTTCATTTGTATACTTAGTTGTAAAGATTTCAATCATAGTGTTCTGCTCAAGGGTAGTTCTTTCAATTGAAACCCAGCATTTTCCCACAGTCTACTATATACAGTCGCGAAGCTCAATATGTAGTAAAAATGCAAACGGGGTAGTTGCCCACCACTAGGATCGCTACTATCGCCTCATCATCGCAGATCTCTCTCCTAGCAGACGACAAAGTATGTTACACTTTCGTTTTCGTGTTCTTTTGGAAAAATTAACATCTTCCTTCCATTATTGAAATATTAAATGCATAAAGTTAATTTATTATTTTAATGAAGTATATTAAATTCCACCATAAACTCGAAGATACCTGCAAGAAATAAGTAATATAATTTGTTGTTTGTGCAAAACGAACTGAAATTTACTATAATCGCTTCACTCATTCAAGATTACAGCGATAATTAACTATGAAACCAATAAATATTAATTTTCATTTCCCTTTACAACAATAATAATGGAAATATGAATTAATGGAGTAACTTACGTGTACCGGTACTTGTAGTGTAGGCTTACGTAGTTAACAAAGTGGGATGAGGTTAAGCAATAATAATCACACCAGAATTGGAAATAAAACGTGATCAATAAATTTTATTGTAACAGACTTTTTCTACGTCTCTAGTAAACCAACCAAAAAAAATAACAACAAAATTAACAGCTATAATTAAAAACATATCCTTTGAAAAAAAAAAAGTAGGAATAAGCAATAATAATCCCACCAGAATTGAAAATAAAACGTGATCAATAAATTTCATTAAAACAAACTTAATTTTTCTACGTCTTTAGTAAAAGTAACATAAAAATAATAACAAAATTAATAGCTACAATTAAAAATATATCCTCTGAAAAAAAAAGTAGACCTAACCTTTATTTCTCTGGACATTTAGCAGAACTTTAACCGGTATCTAATGTCCTTTCGGTTAGACTGAAACATTTCATTGTGAAATTTAAGGATATAATGTATTCTAACAGTCACAAAGAACTTCAAAATTAAGAGTTTTGTTTCTGCACAGCATTCTTGTGGAAACCCAGGAACCTTTCTGAATCTTTCGGAAACCGGAAAAGGATAACTCTGGCCTCTTTCTCTTACTGTTGCTACAATTTATAGCACTACAAACGTCTCCTCCTTGTCCCATATTATTATTCCAATTATTATATTTTAGCCATTAACATTTTTATTACAACCAATAACGAACATTTCACAAGCATTAATGTGAAATACGCAACGACCTAGCACTCGATAGAAATACGACACAGTCCAAAGTCGACCATGGACAGTCTATTGTTTCTAGTTGCTAACCGCTTGGAGCGCTTTATCACGAGATTTGCAAAAAAAAACACCTCAAGCTTCGCGACTGTATATAGTAGACTGTGATTTTCCTATGTTCCCTTCCTTCCACCTTTCTCTTAGTCTCCGCATAAGATCCATATATCTTAATATTGTCGATTATCTGCCCAGACATTTTCCCCGTTCACCATTCCTTCCAGTGCATCCTTCAGTATGCAGTATTCTTCTTAGCCAGTGGCCCTTCCAGTTTATTTGTCTCTTCCTTATCAGTTTCAGCATTATTCTTTCTTCACCCACTCTTTCCAACACAGCTTCATTTCTTATTTTGTCTGTCCATTTCACACGCTCCATTCCTCTCCATAACCACAATTAAAGTCATTCTAGTCGCTTTTCTTCACTTCATTATAATGCAAATTTTCCTGCCTCCACACAAAGCACTACACTATTCTCTTCCTTAGTTCACTCTCCAGAAGTCCGCAAAAGATGCTCCCTTTTCTATTAAAGACTTCCTTTGTCATTCATTATCTCGTGAAACCAAATGCATGTGTCCGCCATAGCTTATAGTAAGAATCTTATGTTTGGGGGCATGTGAGCTAGGTAGGTGCGAGTAGAAGCGTAGCGAGAAGGAAACGCTTCTCAATTCACTTTCTGCCTCCCCTCAGACGCGGGTAGGTTTCACAAGATAACGAATGTTCTATACTACTTATAATTGGGGCTCGAATATTTAGGCTCTAAAAATCGGGAAAATATGTGACAAAAAAGGAAAAATTATGCTGTGTCGCAACTGCTGAAGAATTACAATACACAATAATATTCATCATCAAGCTGTCCATTACAAATGACTGACGATCATCGCGGAACACTGCATTGTACTGGAAAAAAAGAGCGCCCGGGCCGTTGAGAAAGAACATATATTCCATAGACACGTTTATGATTGGAAAGAAAAACAGAAGCAGCATTTTATGAAATTATAATTGTTTCCTGAATCAGCATTATGATAACTTACAAGGCACACCTAAATGACATATCAATGTCTATGTGTCTTCTTACTTATGGCTTTTAAGGAACACGGAGGTTCATTGCCGCCCTAACATAAGCCCGCCATCGGTCCCTATCATGAGCATCCCTATCATCATATCCCACCTCCCTCAAATCCATTTTAATATTATCCTCCCATCTACGTCTCGGCATTCCCAAAGGTCTTATTCCCTCAGGACTCCCAACTAACATATGTGCTACATGCCTTTCCCATCTCAAACGTCTGGATTTAATGTTCCTAATTATGTCAGGTGAGGAATACAATGCGTGCAGTTCTGCGTTGTGTAACTTTCTCCATTCTCCTGTAACTTCATCCCTCTTAGCCCCAAATATTTTCCTAAGAACTTTATTCTCAAAAACCCTCAATCTCTGTTCCTCTCTCAAAGTGAGAGTCCAAGTTTCATAGCCATACAGAAGAACCGGTAATATAACTGTTTTATAAATTATAACCTTCAGATTTTTTGACAGCAGACTAGATGACAAAAGCTTCTCAACCGAATAATAACAGGCATTTCCCATATTTATTCTGTGTTTAATTTCCTCCCGAGTATTATTTATATTTGTTACTGTTGCTCCAAGATATTTGAATTTTTCCACCTCTTCGAAGGATAAGTCTCCAATTTTTATAGTTCCATTTCGTACAATATTCTGATCACGAGGCATAATCATATACTTAGTCTTTTCGGGATTTACTTCCAAACCTATCGCTTTACTTGCTTCAAGTAGAATTTCCGTGTTATCCCTAATCGTTTGTGGATTTTCTCCTAACATATTCACGTCATCCACATAGACAAGCAGCTGATGTAACCCGTTCAATTCCAAACCCTCTCTGTTATCCTGGACTTTCCTAATGGGATACTCTAGAGCGAAGTTATGTGTCTTAGTTAAAGCAATTTTTTTTAGTGCTGACAGCTCTTATCGCTTGTGATAAGAGAACAAACTGCAGTTCCACAGGTAGGCAACTCCGAGAAACAGTTTCCAGCTGGCACGTCTAAGCAACTGCACTGAAAATTTGGGTGATGATTAATCTGAAATGGGGATATTGTCGAAAATTATTTGACAAAAATTTAAATTTTATGTGAGATACAATTAAAAATATAATTATGCTCTGGTGACCTTGTCCGGAATTTAAAACACAATTCGACTTTCTATTACAGTGGAAATATAATATTTATTTACCTAAGAAATCTAGCCCCACTGATAATACACCCCAAGTATTTGAAACTTTGCGCTTGTTCCACTACCTCATTTCGTATTCGCATGAAAGTTAATGAAGGTAAGATAAAGTATGATACTCAATGCAGGTAATGTTTTACAAACATTGTTTAATGCAACATACCCAATTCAAGCACCTGAATTGGAAGAAGTGGAAATGGGAGGAGAATTAATAATTAAAAGGTATTCGATTGTGGACCTGTGTCTTTGGAAAGGAATTTGGAACTTCAAGGAAGAACATATGTGTGTTCCAGGCCTATGACCACTTGACCCATTGCGCTTTTTACCGTTCTCTTGAAGAAACTTTAGAGAATTCTGAAGAAGAAAGTCCAAAAAAAAAAAATGATAATAGCTATCACATGAGACATATGATCACGTGCAATCGCTATATCAAGAGGTAGTTGATACAACGTCGTTAAATAATCAATTAAAATACAATTCAGGAGTTACCTGGAAGAAGGGCGTAACCCAGAAGAAATAGTTTTGAGATAATCAACAAAAACTATCTGTGCCCTGCATTTCATCATCATCATCATCATCATCATCATCATCATCATCATCATCATCATCATCTTCATCATCCTTGCATGTATTGGGCTTAGTGGCCCGTTACCCTGAATCTATTGCTGGAATATGATTCTATTCGTATATATTGTAGGATAATACGTTCTCTTGTGATTGCAATGAGTCCCATGGTTAATGTTTAAATATTGTACGAGAAAGAAGCATTCAATTTTTTTTAATTACGCCCTTCTTTCGTAGAAGACAGTTGAAAATAATGCAATACTGTTAACTTTTCTCTATTTTATATGAAAGGCTAGACATAGATCTAAACTACAATAATGAAGATAATTACAATATATGTGTGTGTGTGTGTTCGTTTATTTATCACATCATTAAAATAATTAATCTCACTTATTTCACGTTATCATTTTAACTGAAAGTACCTAGGACATATGTTACAAACACTGTATCACTTTAAGTAATCTAATAACCTAACATAAACAACATCTAGTATCTTGTGAGGCCTATTGGAGTGTTTGTCTCTCATATCTGTCATTACAGTATCATCTAGTTTCACTATATTTTGTACAGTTATCACTCGTTTCTTAGATATTTTAAACAGCGACAGAATAAAGGATTTGCATAAATATTCTTCTCAGTCATGATACTGTGTACCCAAGAACATTCTTTGTTCTGTGGTTTTACAGTTGTTTGACGTTGCTGAATGGTTCTCCTCTCTAAATATCCCATAAGAAATGTATCCTGTTGGTTTTTGATTCCTGTTTTCCAAAATCCTCAATGGAAAATGGCTTGTTCCTCTGTAGATATCTTATATTTCTTCTGGCAGCAACTGGCTTAAATGTTTTTTGCTGCTAACTTGTCAGAAATATGGTCGTTCCTAAATGACTGACTGCTAGCCTGGATCTAACATTGTATAGCACTGCATACGCCTATATTATTAGTACCTTATATTCATTCTCAATTGACAAAAAATAAATAGTAATACTATATTTTTTTCACCATTTTTCCTGTCCTACTTGTGTAAGCTTTGCTGTAATTTTGTCGTCGCTTGCTAGATTATTCTTTCATAGTTTGTTAAATCGATTCCTTTTTCTACCTTCCCGTATGTAATTCATTTTCACTGATATTTTCAGCATCAGAAATGTTATATTCGCTTCCATTAGGCGAAAGGTAGGATAGATCAGTACATTTGTCAGGCAACGTGAACACCCATGCAGTTATAGGCAGCGCCAGCGTTTTCGGCGCGTATCGTTCAGTATAAGCCCAGTCAGCGAGCCGGTGCAGCTGAGAATGGTACAATTCAAATACACGTCACGTCAGTAATCTACCAATCATAATCGTTAGTCTTTTCTCCCACACACTGCAGCAAAGGCAAGATATTCGCACTTTGCGTTTCTGGAGTGTGTCCTTGTGTACAGTGCCCAGTCAATGGCATCTGTTGTCAATTCAGCTGAGAGTGGGCACCACCTTCTAGACACAAGTCACTTCAGCAATCTGCTAATCACAGTTGTCAGCTTTCTCGCTTACAGACTGCGGCAAAGATAAGATACTCGCTCTTAGCGTTCCCATTACTTATTTCACTCGCCAAAAACGGCGGCTTTGGTTATACCTTCGCCGGTCCTCGAATCACAGTAGTGAGATGGAAGACGGAAATAAAGGCATAATATTGTGGTGGTTGTTAGAAATGCCGTCATAGAAGGTATATACCCATTTTACGGATAAACGCCGTAATTCGAGTTATGCCATTCTTCCAGCCAACCCCTCAATTAAGCCTAAAAGACATATTGACACAAAATGATTTCTGTAAGAGACATGATTTTGCACTTCTATGTCGACATCATACCGAAGTTTAATAGATATTTATTGGGTTACACTAAGTCACTCGTAACGGAAAACTGAAATGTTTAATCATTTTAAATATATTTGCGATTTTAAGAACGAAAGAGAGAAAAGTTGATAATCTGCAATAAATCATAGTCTGTCATCAACGCGATGAAGTATTGTGTGGCAAGTTCCTTCAGGATATGAACACTGCACGAGTTAGGAAGTGCTAATGTTGCTCCACAAGCGAAATTGCATGCCATCTGCCTTGTTGGATCAGTTTGCAAATGAATGTGTATACCTCTGGTGATTACGTGCAAACGTTTCCAGCATAAAATAGCACACAAGCGGTAGAGAGAGTGCGCTACAGAGCCATGACATTCCAGACAAGGTCACAGTCATTTCAACATTGACCTCAGAACGTGTTAGCGAACATTTTGAAGCATGTAAAAATTATTGCTCTCTGTATGGAAATCTCTGTTGCCAGAAAAAAAAATGTGAGAGCTTTGTGGATCGATTAGCACATGTCCAATGTTGTTAATTTATATTGTACAGGGACATCATTTTATTTTTACTAACACTTTCAATATTAACCTGGCTATACCTTTGGATCAACGCCGTTTCCTAACCACTTCCACAACTGGAGTTCGATGATACTGGCGTAATATACAAACAAATCACTTTACTACCTATAGGAGGGACGAAAAGTAGTTCATCCATTTACGTAAACTAGGAAATATGCAATTTTGAGTTCGATAATTTTCATTAGGTTTTTGTTTAATCAAAATACAGTACTCTATTAACAATATGTGTTTTTACTCACGAACTGAGTTATTCATGCGAACATATTCATTATGCAGTGTATATTATACTGTCTACAGCACATTAGCATACAATATAGATAATGAAATTAAATTGAAAAGTAATCATAATATGGATATTTAAACACATTTTTGAAAATAGTGGCCGTTCATTTCTATACAGACTTCAGTTCTAATGTGCATATTATCGCACTATAGATTAATATACCTAATACCAATTACCAGTTTCGTCCTTCGTAACTAGTAACTCATGTTGAAATAATTCTGTACCTACTCTATAAAAGAGTACCTTACGTACTGTAAATTCAATCTTCACTTCTGCCCGATCCGAAAAGATAAAATTACTCAGACATGCTATCTACTGTCCGTCCAAGTGGTTATGTCGTAGGGTCGTAGAAAAGGAGGAAATCACGTGACAGTTAATTACTTAACGAGGCCCTTTTATTTTAGTCATTTTAAACAGTTGTATAATATTACGTGGACGTCCAATTCCTAACAGAAATTAATGTTCTCAGAAAAGAGCTAAGACAGCCCAGCCACTAACTGGCGAATAAAAGCAGGTGGGGGAAACCGGGATACGACGTAGGCAAATGGACGACAGTACCTGTGCGAAAATGCTTCAATATTGAAAGCTTTTTCGTCACTGGAAAACGCGAACATATTTTTGGAACGTACTGTTTACTATGACCATAAGGCTATTATGACTGTATATGCGGTCTTGGATCTGTGTGCAGGACGGTTGAGCTTCATTAGTAGAAGGGGTGGGAGTGAAGTACATTCAAAAACACAGGTACAATAAGAATTTGAAGTAAAAATAAAATGATGTCCCTGTATATACTAGGACATTCCATAAGTAATGGCAGCAATGCTGTAAATCAGTGCTCCTAGCGGTGACTATGAAATCTTGTACTATGTAATAGAGTAGCGATTATTTCATAAATCTTAAATATTGAAAGTCTCGAAGCAGCCATATTTTATGATTATAGTGGTGTTTCTGATTTGTAGTAAACAATACTGCCCTAAAGGTGCTTCATAAAAATCCAAGTTGCAAAAGAAAAACACGCAACTCGGCGCTTTAGAACAGTACACGAAGCCCGATGATATGGCGTTGTTAGCAGAAGAGGAAATGATACTAAAGGATATGCTACTGGAGCTAAATGACAGCTGTGAGCAGTATGGAATGAAGATAAATGCAAATAAGACGAAGAGCATGATCATAGGAAGAAGAGTACGAAAGATAAACTTGCGAATTCTAAATGAGGCAGTAGAGCAAGTGGACAGCTTCAAATACTTGGGGTGTACTATAAGCAGTGATATGAGCTGCTGCCAGGAAGTCAAAAGGAGGACAGCAATGGCCAAGGAAGCTTTTAATAGAAAAAGAAACATCTTCTGCGGACATCTGAAAAAAGAACTAAGGAAGAGACTAGTGAAGTGTTTTGTATGGAGTGTGGCATTATATAGGGCAGAAACATGGACAATACGCCAAAGTGAAGAGAAGCGAATAGAAGCATTTGAAATGTGGATATGGAGAAGAATGGAACGTGTGAAGTGGACAGACAGAATAACAAATGAAGCCGTGTTGGAAAGAGTGGGTGAAGAGAGAATGATGCTGAAACTGATCAGAAAGAGGAAAAGTAATTGGCTGGGTCACTGGCTGAGAAGAAACTGTCTACTGAAGGATGCCCTGGAAGGAATGGTGAACGGGAAAAGAGTTCGGGGTAGAAGAAGATATGAAATGATAGACGACATTAAAATAATATGGATCATATGAGGACACAAAGAGGAAAGTAGAAAATAGGAAAAACTGGAGAAAGCTGGGTTTGCAGTAAAAGACCTTCCTTTGTGCAGAACACTAAATGAATGAATGAATTATAATAAAAAAAAATCCCCTGAAGAGCATGAAAGTGACATAGATATCCAAGGTAAAGATTGCCAGCAAAATTAGCCGGATTTTGTACATCGTAATTGTGTTAATGGTGTAGTATTATGATGACGTCAATGGTGGTCGCGGTGATGATTATTATTATGATGATGATAACGATGATGGTAGAACATTACTGAAAGCATACCCTTCCTTCATTGCGCTCGAGTCGATATGACACTGAACTTAAATTTTATTCCATTCTTTTCTCAATCGCTTGAAACTACTTATCCCACTTATTTTAGACATTTTTCTCTATATTTCACTTTTGTAAATATTGTTCAAAAGACTCCCTTTAAATTTAAGCATTATTCTATTTATACACGGTCATCATTTTATTTTTACTAACATTTCTAATATTAACCTGGCTATACCTTACGGTTGTGAACCGGAAACACCGTTTGCTACCCCTTTCCAAGACTGGCGTTCGATGATAGACTACTGGCGCAAAATACAAACAAATCACTTTACTAGGTATAGGAGGGAAGAAAAGTAGTTCATCCATTTACGTAAACTACGAAATATCGCAATTTTGAGTTTGATAATTTTCATTAGGTTTTTCTTTAATCAAAATACAGTACTGTATTAACAATAAGTGTTTTTACTCACGAACTGAGCTATCCATTCGGACGTATTCGTTAAGCAGTGTATATTATACTGTCTACAGCACATTACCGTACAATATAGAAAATGAAGTTAAATTGAAAAATAATAGTAATATGGATATTTAAACACAGTTTTTGTAAGTGGTGGCCGTTCATTTAGATACAGGCTTCAGTTCTTTTTTGCATATTATCGCACTATATAGTCTATTGTACCTAATTCCAATTACCAGTTTCGTCCTTCGTAGTAGTAACTCATGTTGGAATAATTCTGTACCTACTCTATAAAAGAGTATCTTACGTACTGTAAATTCAATCTTCACTTCTGCCCGGTCCGAAAAGATAAAATTACTCAGACATGCTATCTACTGCTGTCCAAGTGCTTTTGTAGCAGGGTCATAGATAGGGAGGAAATCACGTCACAGTTAATTACTTAACGAGGACCTTTTATTTAAATTATTTTAAACAGTTGTACAATATTACGTAGACGTCCAATTCCTAATAGAAATTAATGTTTTCAGAAAAGAGCTAAGACAGCCCAGCCACTAGCTTAACAGACGGGCGAGCAGAAGCAGGTGGGGGAAAGCGGGATGCGACGTAGGCAAATGGACGACAGTACCTGTGCGAAAATATGATTCAATATTGAAAGCTCTTTCGTTACTGGAAAACGCGAACACATTTCTGGAACGTACTATACTCACTAACTCAGTACTGTTTGTGTTTACTATGACCGTAAGGCAGCTTTGACTGTATACGCTTGGTTCTGTGTGGAGAACGGTGCAAGTTTACTTGTAGAAGGGGTGGGAGTGAAGTACATTAAAAAACTCAGGTGCAGTAAAAATTGAAGTAAAAATAAAATGATGTCCCTACTCTTACCCCATTTCTCGTAGGCTTATGTAATTTCCTATCCCTTCTCCCTTGTTTCATATCTTCCTTTCTAATAGATCATTGCTCTCTACTTTTCTGGTTTGTCCTTTGATCATTGTTCTCTTCTTTTCTGCCTTGTACTACCTTCCATGTGCCGCACCTTTCTCCCGCATCTTCGCACCGGTGTGTACTACATTGGTAGGCCTATGTCTTGTCACCTGTTCTGTTCTGACAGGCACTATTTGTGTAGGGTAATTTTCAAGTGAATCACGAGCCCTAGAGAATTGTCATGAAAACACTACATCTCTACGTGAGAGGAGTTTCTTGTCTTGCTTATAAATGCAGTTATGTGGAGACAGTCTCACTCAAAATGCTGAAAATTTATTCCACAATCGCCAAGAGTATGGCGCACACAATCTAGTTCGTAAATACTATAATTGCTATGTTGTCAGTTTTTGAGAAATTGTACGAAAACAACTTTGGATCGTATAGTAGTAGTAGTAGTAGTAGTAGTAGTAGTAGTAGTAGTAGTAGTAGTAGTAGTAGTAGTAGTAGTAGTAGTAGTAGTAATAATAATAATAATAATTATATTGAACTGCCCCCCCATTGAGAGTAGCCCTTACGGACTCAGTATATCCTCAAAAAAATTACTATACATTGTAATAGTACAATATGCAAAGAGCCTATAATGGTAGTAATTAAGACGCGAGTATGCTTAAGAAACGAGCGGAAGCGAGTTTCATAATTTTCATACGAGCGTCTTAATTACCAGTATAGGCAAGTTTCATACGACTTTTTATGCTCGACCATTTTTCTAACTTGAAATTATTCGTAAGTATTCATGTTATTCTTATCTGACTGGGGAGCAGAACTGACCTTGTGCAATATCTCGTAAATTGTGAGATGTGCGCAGACGCGAAAGTATTGATTTTTTCAGAGAAAGAAATGTCATTGACCTTGATATAATCTAGAGAGTAAAATGAATAGTAATCTTGATATAACTTTGAAATTGATTTAGACATTGAAAAACGAGAAGACAAATTGAATTTATTTGAATATTATTTACAATTAACGCTACTTATTATAGTAAAAGAACAGAACCTTCTGCGACAGTATTGGATTTCCAGCCTCCGTGACGTTTCGCTAGTTGTCTTTCGATTGCATATCCGAGAATAATCGATACTTGCGCTTTCATATTGCTACAATGGTGTTTTCTGATTGGTGGAACACCTTAAATTTAATGAATAGGTGTATTTTAATGAGGTCCATTAAAGGGCTGCTGCTACCAGGTGTATAATTACTACATTTCGGCATGGTCGATCATAAACATATATATTAAGTGTTAAAGAAGGGAAACAAAGAAAAGGGCGTGAAAAATTACAATTTCTATCAATGTGGCACCATGTGATTAATCAGGATTTGGCAGGATTTTTTAAAACACTTATCACAATGTCATCCTTCAGAGATGTTGGCAGAGCAAACTGCCATCGAAATTCTTCGAAAAAAGCTGGATTAGTCCCTCGAGCACCTATGAGCAAGCCGAATACCTTAACGAGAATTAAGGCATATTTCAGCTTGAAATAGTTGACTGTAGGCTCGTAGATCGACTTCTTCTCAAGGTGGACCTCGGCTGACTGATGACATTCTACTTCAAAACGTATCGTGGGGTCCACAATGATGCCCTGTTTAGTGTCAGCATTGTACGCTAAAATATCTACTCGTCTCGTGACCCATTTTCAGCTAGACAGGAGATTTCTTCTTCTACTGTCCAATCCTTATTTCTTAATGCAGCAACAATTTCGGATCTTATAAGACAGGGCCGGGCATGAGAGCGGCTCCATTTAGCCGGCCAGAGCTGCTCTCGCTCCGCAAGGCAAGCCAGAGCAGAACGCTCACGCAGTGGCGGACTCGCATTACAGCTACCTTCCCTGCATTAATGTAACAAGAGCCACGGTTGTTCTAGTCATTCAGTCTGTCAGTACATAATAGTTTATAAGGATATTACATCAATCCATTGTACATTACAGAATTTATAACACTCTTATTAATTTAATGAAATAAACTTCGCTCTATGCACACACACAAATCATTAGGCTTATTTACATAACCCATAAGCAATACTGCAATCTCCTCACCACGGTTCTACGAGAAGGCATATGGCTTCCACTTTCCCTACTTGCTGTGGACAGAGTTCATCTGCCAATATAATTAAACATCGCTTGATGAATTCACCTTCGTTCAATGTTTTCAATTCCTTTGCAATTTCGTGGCAAATTTTGTAGCTAATTCTCATAGCCGATTCACTAAGTGCATTATTGTCATCCTGTTAATACATAATATAATATAATATAATATAATATAATATAATATAATATAATATAATATAATATAATATATGATATAAATTAATACAATAAAGGAAAGTTTTCAGGTACATTATATTATATCTATTCGATATTTATATTGCATTATAAGTTATTATAGTACATTTAGTAATATATATATATATATATGCATATCATATTATATATCATAAACTGTAATATACTATAGATTTACTATGATATATCATAATATTTGTATAATTTAAAATATATATTATTAAATGTATAATAACTTATAATGCAATATAAATATCAAATAGATACTCTGGTATAAAGTACCTGAGAAACATTTTAAGTTGTAATAATTTATGGTGTTCATTACCAACATATTTGTCATATTCAGTAGCATGTTGTAAAGAATAATGCCGTTGGATATTGAACTTCTTAATCAGTTGGAGTGTTTTATGAAAATTAAACACTTTGCTAATCCACTGCTCTCTACGAAAAAATTCCTCCTCCCATGATACATTAAAAGCATTGGGAGTAGCGGGACGCTTTAGTGTATGAGCGGAAGCTCCGTCTTCAAAGTTCGCCATCATACTGCAGAGTCACCACTGCACCGATACTGAATGACGTACAGTATGCTTACGTCACAGCGCTCGCAAGCCGGCTCTTTAAAGCACACAGCGCTAATTTCTCAGAATCACGTAATGTGCCCAGCCCTGTTATAAGATGATGTCTAGAGTTCCTCAAGAGCAATCCCTGTTCACAGAATCCCGAGACGTGTGCTAATAGGTTCGTTCCAACAGCAGTCAGGAACCGTCCGTAACCATCGTGAGCATGCGCAACAAAAAAGCGTTCCAACACAATCCGAACCAGTCCTGAACCGGAAACTTGTACTGCAGTCAGGCGTTCCAACAAGCTTTTGAGTTCGGAACGGTCAGAAATAGTCCGCGGATTGAGACATGTACGGAAGAGTACGAGAGACGCGCATGCGCATAAGCTCACCAACGTCTTCTGGATACTGAAGAAAGACATGATCGACTGTTCACATCAATGAGGTTGAAGGTGAAAAGTGACAGTACAGACGAATAATAAAACTAGAGATTTAATTTAAATTTTCGCCAAAAAGAAAGGGAATGGAAATTATTTGGGTATTGAAATAGTTAATTACAATTTCAACATGCAGATTTGATTAAAAGTATAAAAATAACGTACATACATTAATAATTAAAAAAATAACTTTTTTAGATGAGAGTCCCCAGTACACGACATTGAATTAGCGGAATTCTTGCCTTCCATATTTTTGTCATCTTTTTATAGAAAATGATCGAAATTCCATTTTCTGCAATTAGAATTAACTGCAAAACGATAATAATAAGCATCCCGTTCTTAGCAAAGATGATCACAGTTATAGCATCTCTGGATTTAGTACATAACGATCCGCGAAAGCGTTCCAACAGCGTCCAGTCCAGTTTCAATCCCATAGCAGATGCTCAACTAGCGTATCCGCATAAGATGGTACAGGAACCGTACATGAACTGATCCATGAACCGCTTGTTGGAACGAACCTAAAGTTTCAATCTCCGGTAGTAGTAGTAGTAGCAGTCGTATTAGTAGTAGTAAGTTAGCAATAGTGACAACTTACAGAACTAATAATTATTGGTGGTATTAGTGGTAGGCATAATGGTAGTAGAAGTGATAGCAATAGTAATAGTACTAGTGATAACAGTAATGATACTAGTAGTAGTAATGTTTGCAGGAGTGGTAGTAGAAGTAATAGTAATGACAATAGAAGTAATGATAGTAAAAGTATTACTAGTAACAGTAGTAGAAATACTAGTACTAGCAATAGTAGTAGAATTATTAGTATTAGTAATAGTAGTAGTGGTGGTATAATAATAATAGTAGTAGTAGTAGTAGTAGTAGTAGGCATTGTAATAGTTATAATGGAAGTAGTATTGATACTAGTAAAAATAGTAGTGACAGTAGTAGAAATGATAGTGGTAGTTATAATAGGAAAACTGTTAGTAATAGGCCTAGTGGTAATAGTAGTAGTGGTTGTAGTAATATTTAATATTAATAGTGATAGCAGAGGAACATAGGTTAAGGGTGTTTGAGAATAAGGTGCTTAGGAAAATATTTGGGGCTAAGCGGGATGAAGTTACAGGAGAATGGAGAAAGTTACACAACACAGAACTGCACGCATTGTATTCTTCACCTGACATAATTAGGAACTTGAAATCCAGACGTTTGAGATGGGCAGGGCATGTAGCACGTATGGGCGAATCCAGAAATGCATATAGAGTGTTATTTGGGAGACCGGAGGGAAAAAGAACTTTAGGGAGGCCGAGACGTAGATGGGAGGATAATATTAAAATGGATTTGAGGGAGGTGGGGTATGATGATAGAGACTGGCTTAATCTTGCACAGGATAGGGACCGATGGCGGGCTTATGTGAGGGCGGCAATGAACCTTCGGGTTCCTTAAAAGCCATTTGTAAGTAAGTAAGTGATAGCAGCGGTAGTAGTAGGAAAAGTAATGGTGATAGTAGTAACAGTAGTACAAGTAGTAGTACTGATAATAGTAGGCCTAGAAGTAATAGTAGGAAAAGTAGTACTGGTACCTAATAGTGAGCTGAAAATAGTAGTAGTAGTAGTAGTAGTAGTAGTAGTAGTAATAGTAGTAGTAGTAGTAGGCCTATAGAAGTAGTTATAGTATAGTAGTTATCTCGTAAAACCAAATGCTTTCAAGCGCAGTAGCATGCAGTAAGAAGTTTATGGTGGGGGTGAGCTCGCTTGCTAAAAGTAGAAGCGTAGCAAAGGAGGGAAACTTCTCAATCCACTTTCTTCTTCTCCTGACATACAGGTAGGCTTCACGACATACCGAATGGCATATAGTGATAGTAGTAATGATAGTAGTAGTAATAGAATTGCTGATACTAGTAGTAGCCTAGAATAGTAATAGTACAGTGAAACTTCCCAATAGCGGACACCGCCGGGGAAAAATTAAATGTCCGTTATTGAGAAGTGTCCGCTATTTAGAAAATCGTTAGTATGTATACAGTACATTAAAATTTCTCATACTTATTCAACACTATATTTTACAGTACAGTACAGTAGACAGTGAGAGTGTTTACAGTATTCATCCAGAGAGAAATCGTACCAGTAAATGTTTTGTAACTGAAATAAACTTTAGTCACTGTACCACTTCACCTTACACAAAGAAATGTAGAATAATTGTTGATTTTAAAATGACATCCTTGTGTTTCAAAATTTCACTAATGTAATTTTTTCCCGCATTAAACTTTGTGGCCAGCTCACGAACACTTAATTTCTCCTTCTCACTATGCTTTACAATATCCACTTTCTCTTTTAGTGACAAACGTTTACGTTTTTGTGACATTTTTAATGTGACTGTACTTCCGAACACTCAACTTGACAAACCAAGAAAGTACGGACTGCTCACGTACTGTATCACAATTAACAACTGTGCTGCTTACCTTCAATAAAGTATAAGAACGTTCAAATGCACGACAATGGTTGTTGCAAAGAATTCCGTTAGAATTCCGTTCAATTTACTACCGTCTTTTATTTTTTCTTTCACGCTGTCCGTTATTTGGAAGTTTTAATTGTTGTTTGGAGATACATTTCAGTGTCCGCACCCGTTATTATAATGTCCGCAATTTGAAAGAATTTTATTATAAGGGATAATGTTATTTTGCAGGGGAATGTCCGCTATTGGGAAGTGTCCGTTAAGGGAAGTTTCACTGTATTAGTAAAAGTAGTGGTATAATAATAATAATAATAATAATAATAATAATAATAATAATAATAATAATAATGTTTTATTTTCGCTGGCAGAGTTAAGGCCATAAGGCCTTCTCTTCCACTCAACCAGCCTTAATCAATACAATACATAAATTTAAATTACAAATATTTTCACTACACTTAAAAGGTTCTCCAGCAATAATCTTCACTACACATTTATTTAAATTTAGATAAATCTATAAGGTAAAGTAGTAACTTAATTTATGAGCTAATTTAATTCAATGAATTATAATTAATTTAATATGTGAGATAGCTAGTAAAATGATGAAAATTAATTTAATATAAGCTTACTAGGACTATGTTACAGGGAGAATATATATTTTCTATTTCTATAATGAGAATATTAATGTAATTGCCATTGGAGGTTTTGTAAATCTATTTAGAGAAATTAAAGATAATAAGAATGGACAGATGTTAGTTTCATTATAAGTTACAAATATTAATCACCAATTCATCTGTTAAGTAAGAATTTATGTAATTTTGACCTAAATGAAGCTATTGTCCAACAACCCCTTATATCACTCGGAAGCGAGTTCCAATTTCTAGCAACTGAAACTGTATAGGATGAAGAATATAAAGATGTCTTGTGGTAGGGTATAATGAGTAAATTGTTATAATGAGATCTTGTACTTAGCTGATGATATGCGGATAAATTTTGAAAACGAGAAGCCGAATAGATTGGGGTAGCGGTGCGCAGAATTTGAAATAAGAGAACAAGAGAATGCAGGGCTCGTCGATCGCTTAGCCTTAGCCAAGACAGAGTTTGGAAAGACGGGGAAACATGATCATACTTACGAATATTACAAATATAACGGACGCACGCATTATGCACACGTTGTAGCCTGTGGTAGTGGTAGTGGTACTAGTAAAGGCCTAAGTAGAAGTAGTGGTAGTAGCGATTATTGTATGTATGTATGTATGTATGTGTACGTGATATATAGAATAGATGTATATATAGTCTATCTGTTGTATTATATATGATAGGTCATGTGTTTATATACTTATACATCCTGCCGATACAATTGGCAACCCTACACTTTACGTTTTATAACATGTAACGCGTCAGATTACACGCTAAAGCGATAATGGATTCAACTGGGACGAAACAGTCCCTGTGTGACTCAGTGTAATTGTAATGCAACAAATTTGTTCATGGCCTGTCGAAATGTGTGACACAACTAAGTGATTGCCTGCACTTTATTCGTTTCAGTGATATCGCCGCCTGCTAATGAATGTCGTTTCTGTTCTGCGGATTATATAGCAGGCGGTTAGTTTAAATCTACTCTAATGTTTAAATTCTGTGTTATTAAACAGTTCAGAAACATTTGCTTGTCCATTTCTCAGCCTCGTTGTCTGTCACTTTTGGACTTCTTAGATGTACAGAAAACTAAATAATTATAATAGTAATAATAATATGCCATTAGGAAAGTTCAGGATAACACAGAGGGTTTGGAATTGAACGGGTTACATCAGCTTCTTGTCTATGCGGATGACGTGAATATGTTAGGAGAAAATCCACAAACGATTAGGGAAAACACGGAAATTTTACTTGAAGCAAGTAAAGCGATCGGTTTGGAAGTAAATCCCGAAAAGACGAAGTATATGTCTCGTGACCAGAATATTGTACGAAATGGAACTATAAAAGTTGGAGATTCATCCTTCGAAGAGGTGGAAAAATTCAAACATCTTGGAGGAACAGTAACAAATATAAATGACACTCGGAAGGAAATTAAACACAGAATAAATATGGGAAATGCCTGTTATTATTCGGTTGAAAAGCTTTTGTCATCCAGTCTGCTGTCAAAAAATCTGAAAGTTAGAATTTATAAAACAGTTATATTACTGGTTGTTCTGTTTGGCTGTGAAACTTGGACTCTCAATTTGAGAGAGGAACAGAGATTAAGGGTGTTTGAGAATAAGGTGCTTAGGAAAATATTTGGGGCTAAGAGGGATGAAGTTACAGGAGAATGGAGAAAGTTACACAACACAGAACTGCACGCATTGTATTCTTCACCTGATATAATTAGGTACATTAAATCCAGACGTTTGAGATGGGCAGGGCATGTAGCAGGGTTGAGCGAATCCAGAATCATGATTTATAGGTCATCAAAATTCTAGCCGTAATAATAATAATAATAATAATAATAATAATAATAATAATAATAATAATAATATATTAATTCGTATTGATATTAAATATTATCTCCCGTACGGCATTCATGCAGTGGTTTCCCTCACATTTTTGTATGAGGTCCAACACTACACTTAGCATAATTACATAATTTCAACACTACTTAAATTATTTCTCTTATCATCTTTCTCTCCTTACACATTTCAATATAATGTTAATCTCCAGGCTTCTCCAATTTACTATTTCCTGTCAAAAAGGACCTTAAGGGGAGAGGATGGTATTTTTTGGTTAAAAATTGAGTAAATTAAAAAAAATTCTTTAAAATACTCTGTGATATGTATGGAATGCATAGGATAGCATTTTGTGGGTATTTGTGCCCTTATCGGATGCTGAGTTGCCATTTTTAAACTTCCTACGTTTTGGATTTTTAAATCACTCGCTCACTTTTATTGTTGTTTTCGGTAAATTAAATTTTCAACAAAAAAAAGTTTTTTTTTCTTTAAAATACCCTTTGATATGTGTGTAATGCATTGCATTACATTTTGTGGGTATTTGTGCCTTTATCGGATGTTGAGACGTCATTTTTAAACTTCCTGCGTTATGGACTTTTAAATCACACGCCCGCTTTTATCGGTTTCCAGTAACTTCTTTTTTTTTTTTTTGCTACATTGCCAGACAAAAATGGATATAATTTCTGAACTATTATAGATACATGTGTGAAATTTAGAACACAAATTCTTTAGACTATTAGGAAAGTTTTCTCTGTAACAGAATTTTGTTAATTGATTTCATTTTAAAAATACATCCGTTTGTTGTAAGAAAGGAAATCAGAAAATTGTTATTAAATTTTAATTGTTTATTTTACAAAAGTAGGAACCAATATCAAAATTCTGTTACAGCAGTTTGTAGAACATGCTTTTGCAAATACATTGCAAAAAAACTGTTTGAATCTATCTTTAAAAACGGTTTAGATATATCGGTTTTAGTACCATCCTGCATTGGATTTTTTTTTTTTGTTTTTCAAATTTGGTTGAGTTGCCACTGCTATGAGCTCTCTACATACAAAAAATTAACATTTTACACCAAATAGGAAAAAAGTAAAAAAAAATACCATCCTCTCCCCTTAAGCGACGTCGTTTTGACAATGAAATCCAGACAGTGAAAGCTTTAGAGGCGATTTTGAAACGTTTGTCAAAGGACGGCTTCGGGAATGTCTTCTGAGAATGGCAACGGAAGTCGACGTGGGACAAGTGGATTATATTGGGCGGGGAGTATATTGAAGGGGACATAAGTGTGGAATTGTAGTCCTTGTAAATAAATACTTCACAACACTAGTGCCTGTGTTTATTGAAAACCTTGTAATTAGGTCCCTTATTGTGTAATTTTCAGAGTTTGTGTAACTGTGATCCTCCTTACATTGGGCCTCCCTTGTCCGGCACATGTGGGGGAGGCGTGTTCATGATGTTCATGGGAATGCTGGACATGTTCCTGCGCTCTCAGTGCGACCTCCTGGACCCGTGCGGACGCGTCAAGAGTTACCCCCGGGCGCACAGCACAGGGTACGACTTCATAGTGGTGGGCGGAGGATCTGCAGGCGCCGTGGTCGCGAGTCGACTCTCGGAGATACCGGACTGGAAGGTGCTGCTACTGGAGGCCGGCGGCGACGAACCCGCGGCGTCGCAAGTTCCGTCCATGGTGATAAACTATCATGGCACGGCGTTGGATTGGAAGTACATGACCGAGCCGGAGAGCAACGCTTGCCTGGGTAACGCGGAGAGGCGCTGCAGATGGGTGCGAGGCAAGGTAGGCACTTGTGAACTTCTCTTTCTCACGTCAACTGATTTGCGATTAGGAAATACCGTAGAAGAGGGTAAAGTCGATCAAAATTTTGCAATTTTTTATGATATTGAGGTTATGCAATGGAGCGAATTTTCTCAGAAAATAGCATTTTGTCGTCATATTCTTCACTTATGAAGGCACGTCACAAGACGTCAATTACAATCTATCAAAGACTGATTTTTTTATTTCACTTGTGATTGAAGTTACCTGTTTAAATAGGGTAAAGTCGATCACCATTGAATTTTTAGTTTAAGATCGAATTTAAAATATTGCGGAGTAAAGTCGATCATTGTTTATGTTTTTAAAAACCAAATTAAATATATTACATATATTTTATTTGTTATAAGGTGTAGAAAACAATATTCTACAATATATGCCTATAGGATTATACAATGTTTCTTTTGTTACTATGACCATACAATTCGATACAATTAGGCCTATAGGTCTCCACTGTAAAATCGTGACTATCATTGCCAACTTATAAAACATAAAAACACATTTTAATACTTTACATACCAACAAAGAAAGATTTAAGAATTCAAAATTTATATTGAAATACCACACTTCAATTATAATCTAAAATGCAATTCATCGTTGCTTATGTCAGATGTTATTTGAAATCTTCCCCTCCTCATGTCACTTTAGAAACTGCGTTGTTCCCATCATCAGCTACAAAGGGGTATACAAAACACGTTCCTTTCACAGTGCTTCTCTTACGCAAGAAATTCACCATAATTTTGTCTTCATCTTTCCCCACTATCCCATCAATATAAGCTATACTATGACACTTTTCTGTTTTTCTGTTTATAAATGTTAGTTGGAGATATTTCGGTGAAAAAATGTATTCTTCCTGCTGGTCCTATCTGCTTCGAGTAGGTCGATGGCATGATTGACTTAACTCTACAAAGGTACGAGTTTTCTTAAAATAATAAGTTTCAATAGTAACCTTTACGAACTGCAAACTATTATTTCAGGATACAATCTCAACGAAAAGTACTTGCGTATACTTCCTGTCTCCTTTCACTGCTGAGCTGACGATAATTTAGAGTTCGTAAGAATTTGTTTTCGTTTAAGAGAAAAAGTTGAGAATAACAATTTTCACTTCAACGGTAATTACACAAGTGTTCCCATTGTTGGCATGCGCAGGCTTTTTGTTGTCCCTCTCGCTTACATTTGCAATGAAGTCAGCATAACAAAATTTTAACAGGTAACTGGGAGAATATATAATTTTCAATAAAAATCGGAAATAATCGATTATACACCCACTGATTGACTTTACCCACTTCTACGGTATGCTGATAATTCCGTGACCAAAAAAATATGACCTAACAATATGGCTGTCGGCCGTCACCTCTGTGGAGTAACGGTTAGCATATCTGTGAAATGAGCGGGCGCAGGTTCAAATTCTGTGTGGAACAAGTTACCTGGGTGTGCTTTTTAATTCAAGATTTTCCCCTCAGCCAATTGAAGCATTCTTTAAAATCAGATATAGCCTACAATTTTGTTTAGAGATCAGAGTGACATCGATAAAGTATTTTTTTCAAAATATAATAATATTACTCATCCGTTATCATCACTAAATCTCCTAATCTCGAGTCTACATATAAATAATTTATTACTGGTTTACATCCATTGGCAGAGGGGGCAAAACAAAACCATAAAATTCCCATATAACGGGTTCATGGGGGACACCATTTACCTCCTCCTCCCGTTAAAGCTTGACCGTGGTATAGTATATCGGAATATAATTATTTAATAAAGGTATTTTCGGGGCATGTTTCTTGTATCCATATCCGCTATGTTTCGGACCGAGTTGTATGGGGTTTTAACTGTAAGTCTACTACGAATAATAGGGCATAACTTAAAACGATCTTCCTCTTTTCCTCTCCCGTACAGAAACACGTGCATACATCACTAAAACTACTTAACAGTGCTAACAAAAACATTTTTACATGAAGCTTAACCTTCCTGAAGATATCATAAGAAATGTAAACTCTAATTATTTCATTTGAAGAGTCCACTGCAAGAATGATGGATGTCATTTGGAATTCATTTTGCAGGAGAAGCAACTGAAAGTTTGAAATGCTTAGCGCTCAAAGCTTAACTGTGATTTTCCGATCATTACTGGACAATGACTATCAGTGTTAATGCCATATAACTCTCTATGTAGCTACATTCTATATGTCTAGAGCTATGCATTGACAGTCTTGGTTCATTTTCGACAAGAAAGTGACATCCATCATTCTTGCAGTGGACTTTTCATTTAATTTAACGTAGAGAAGGATAAATTTTCTTTATGTGGACTAGCGGAAGACGCAATTCATATTGCGTTAAAGTGTCAGGCAACGAATGATTTTAGAAAAGGGTGGATGGATAAAAATTTCTACAAATAAACACTATAGTAGCTTATAAAAAATGAATGGTACCCTAAACGCCAGCAATCTGCATAAATTGGGAAAATTTCTTTTTAAAGTTAAAATGAAATGGGAAGAGAAAGTCAAAGCTCTAACGGATATGGAATTATAAATGTTGAGTAGTCGGACAAGATAGGAAACTATGAAAAGTAGTCAATGAAGTTAACAGAATAATTGTTAAGAGATTGAGTATAGAAATGAAAAAATTAGAGTAAGAATTTTGAATACAAGAGCTTTACTTTATTATTATTATTATTATTATTATTATTATTATTATTATTATTATTATTATTATTATTATTATTATTGTGAATAGAGGATACATATAGGTCCAATATGTATTAATTTTTGTAATAATTACAATATATAAAGTGATGGAGGATTAGGAACTGCAACAGATGTAATCCGCCATGACATGAACAAAGATTGATGCAATAAATAAATATATAAATGAATATATAAATAAATAAATAAATAAATAAATAAATACATAAATAAATAAATAAATAAATAAATAAATAAATAAATAAAAAAATGAATGTACTTAATTTCGTCTTTAAGTTTACACATTATACCGGGATCACTTTTCTTTTTCTGCATTATTCTGCAGTATGTTATTCATATTTCTCCAAGTGGCGGCCTGAACACCTGCAGACTTCTAACTCATGAGTACAGGCTGTTACAAAAGAAACATTACAATCCTTCCATTCATCAAATGAGATATAAAAGATTCTTATACATTCAGAAATTTAAAATAAATATTACAGTCCAGACACATGATCTGAAGACATTAATTCGTTAATTTAAGCACAGAAACTTAATCATAAACAAAACAAAAAAAAATTGAATCCAATGTTTTCTAACGTTAATTAAAAAAACAGTTCAGACACGTTTGGGAGGGAACAGTATCCCTATGCCCCCCTATAACTGCACCTATGTTTACATCAGGTATGTGAGAACGTTACACAGAATATAGTCCAATATCTGTAAGAAGTTTCATTGTCTTTTCTTATTTTCGAGCAGTTCAATTTCTCTACATTTGATGGAAGCGCTGGAAATGGCATTTTACTTTATGTCATATTATTTTAATATGAATAACAAGTATTAAAACAATGGTACTAACTAAAATTTATTCTTTTTCCTATGATGTACGATATTTTAGATAATTTAGTATGTCACTCTAATTAATTTATATCCAATTACGAATTAGTTATTCTCCGTTCTGAATCATTCTATCATAAAAACAATCATCAATATCATCAACACACTATCAAGACACGTGTACTGTTGGTTTGTTACACCTCAAGAAATTACTCTCGGCTCAGAATTTTCAAGTGACAGATGCAGGTTGTTATCACACACACGTTCCGATCTTTTTATGTAACTACCGCTTTTGATCTCATTATGTACCTAAATCGTATCAGTAGTCATTACTTAGTTCCGGTGGCTAAGATTGGGGGCATGGAAGGGTAATAAAATTGTCAACGAAGAAGGGGAGCGTCTTTGTCCGCTTTGCAAAGAAAAGGACTCCTATAAACATATTTTATTACAGTGTGTCGAATTGGAAGATGTACGGATAAAATATCTACCACCCTCGATGCTATGTCAGAATAGGAGTTCGCTTGCATGTCTTGACCTCATGGGGAATAGAGAATGGGAACAAAAAACTGTATTGTTCCTCTTGAAGGCGAGAAAGATTAGAACTGCAGCTGTTGAAGTTTGTGACGCGAACTGAGGAAGGGATAATAGTATCCACCCAACTGTACACTTTTATGTCTTTTAGGTTAGGATATATTATATAATGTTTTTTATTGTGCAATTTTCATTTTAATATATATGTGATCTTTTAGAGTAGTTGGATATAATCATGGGTGGGGGGGAACCTACAAAGGAGGTCTTGTTTTGGGTACAAAGCACGTACGGTCAGAAGACCCGTGCATTGGATTTTAAAGAAAATTATGATAATATAAATTCTGTATATATAATATTACTCAATAAATCCATATATCTACTACTTCATTCCGATCCAGTTGTATGTTCAACTTTGTAAGCAAGTTTTAATCCTGGTTGAGTGTAAGAGGAGGCCTTACGACCTTAACTCTGCCAGGTTAAATAAAGCCATTATTATTATTATTATTATTATTATTATTATTATTATTATTATTATTATTATTATTATTATTATTATCTCACATGACAAAGAACTACAAAACTGATCATATGTTATGGTATAACAGATATCTCAATTCCAGTAGGGAGTATGTTGAAAAATATCTCAACAATATCTGTTCTAATAAATCTTTGTAAGAAATTGTGTTTTCTTTCTCTAAACGGCTCCAGGGAAACTTACTTTCTGGACGGCCTCGTATTACAGTTTACTCGTATATTGTCACTTTCCTATTAATATTGTATTACTCTTCAGTAAACTAAGCATATTACATTTAGTAACCATCTCGTGAGTGTCATCTGTGTGTGGTTTATACTTCTGGAACATTCCTTTACTTTACTACTACTAATTTCAATTGTACAGATCGAATTCTGGTTTTATATTGTGCTGTCTTAACTTCGTAGATGCTACTCTTCACACTTAACAGCAGTAAAACTTGTTAAAGGCGAAACGTCAAAGAGACGGAAATCCGGGCGGATAGAAGAGGCATTATACTGCTTTGGGGGACAATCAGACCAACACGGAAACGGAAAGCAATGTTTCAGGGCTTTATAAGAACTACTTATATAATGCGAAAAAAAAGAAAAGAAAAAGAAATATAGGTGTACTGTATTTTTTTTTCTATTCTTGTACAGTTATATTTTACCGTTTGGTCAGAGAATTTATGACAATGAGTGAAATAAGTAACTTAAAATCACAAGACAAAAAGAAAAAATACGATATTTACCTCTCTATTGTAAGGTCAGAAAAACTGTCAATGAAATTGTTTCGGATAACTAAGCTGACCATGACTTCTAGTCCCAGTGGGTTTCTGTTAAATTCGTAAACAAAGATTAGGAAGTAGAGGTAAACAACAAATGGTTGTTTTATTATATTACACGTCACTGGCCATGCTGAGTCTCATTGTTTTAATGCCTAACGGTTAAAGGACCTGATAGAGAGAGCGAGAATGAAGGCTTTGAATTCGTGGAAAAACTTTATTGACCACTGTACTGTAATAGTGACAGTTCACTGACTTTATAACAGCTTATGATAATGTACGGAAAGAAAATGTAGGTCTATCATATGAAATGGAATGCTCAAACTAGTATTTAGTATTAGTATTTATTTATTTAACCTGGTAGAGATACGGCCGTCAGACTTTCTCTGCCCTCTACCAGCAGATTCCAACTATAATATGAAGAATAAATTTACAATTAGTATTAGATTTACAGTTACAATTACAAATAAAATTACAATATTATATTTACAATTACAATTACAATAAAAATCAAAGTACGAAAAGATTACCTGACTAATTAAAGCTAGATAATTTATCATATAAAAACAAAGAATATTTTATATTTACTGAATTACAAACTAGGTTTTTCAAAGACTAGTGATATACGTTACAAGAGCTGTATGTTGACGTTTTCATGGTCGAGGAAAAGATTGAAAAAGCGAAACGTAGTTGAGCTTTTTTAATTTCCGAGAACATGAAAACAAACATACCGCTCGTGTGTCGTACATTATTTTGTGCGAAGATCGTTTATTACATACCTGAA
>JAJSOF020000039.1:19541250-19598750 GCA_025594305.2 Periplaneta americana | reverse complement strand
CTAACACTTAATATGCATTTCTGGATTCGCCCATAGGTGCTACATGCCCTGCCCATCTCAAACGTCTGGATTTCAAGTTCCTAATTATGTCAGGTGAAGAATACAATGCGTGCAGTTCTATGTTGTGTAACTTTCTCCATTCTCCTGTAACTTCATCCCTCTTAGCCCCAAATATTTTCCTAAGCACCTTATTCTCAAACACCCTTAACCTATGTTATTCTCTCAGAGTGAGAGTCCAAGTTTCACAGCCATATAGAAGAACCGGTAATATAACTGTTTTATAAATTCTAACTTTCAGATTTTTGGACAGCAGACTGGATGATAAGACCTTCTCAACCGAATAATAACACGCATTTCCCATATTTATTCTGCGTTTAATTTCCTCCCGAGTGTCATTTATATTTGTTACTGTTGCTCCAAGATATTTGAATTTTCCACCTCTTCGAAGGATAAATCCAATATTTATATTTCCATTTCGTACAATATTCCCGTCACGAGACATAATCATATACTTTGTCTTTTCGGGATTTACTTCCAAACCGATCGCTTTACTTTTAGTAAAATTTCCATGTTTTCTCTAACCGTTTGTGTATTTTCTCCTAACATATTCAAGTCATCTGCATAGACAAGAAGCTGATGTAGCCCGTTCAATTCCAAACCCTGCCTGTTATCCTGAACTTTCCTAATGGCATATTCTAAAGAGATGTTAAAAAGTAAAGGTGATAGTGCATCTCCCTTTTAGCCTGCAGTGAATTGGAAAAGGATCAGATAAAACTGACCTATACGGACTCTGCTGTAATGTTTCACTGAGACACATTTTAATTAATCGAACTAGTTTCTTGGGAATACCAAATTCAATAAGAATATCATATAATACTTCCCTCTTAACCGAGTCATATGCCTTTTTGAAATCTATGAATAACTGATGTACTGTACCCTTATACTTCCATTTTTTCTCCATTATCTGCCGAATACAAAATCTGATCAATAGTCGATCTATTACGCCGAAAACCGCACTGATGATCCCTAATAATTTCATCTACGTTTAATCTCCTCAAAAGAATATTGGACAAAATTTTGTACGACGTCAACAAAAGTGATATTCCTCGAAAGTTACCACAGTTGGTTTTGTCGCCCTTTTTAAAAAATAGGTACAATTATGGACTTTCCATTGTTCCGGTACAATTTCCTTTTCCCAAATAGCAAGTACAAGTTTATTATAAGACACTTTTACCATACTAAAAGATTAGAACAAAAGAAACACGGGTTATTTGAACTTGTTTCATGATTGTAATACTAACTCTGACAGTCTTATGAGAATAAAACATTTTTAGAATTCTGATTTCACAGGCAACAATGTTCTGAAGTTATTGATAGATTCCATTATTAATAGTTCCCAGTCAACAAAATTGTTAAAGCAATAAAATTAAATATTTGAAATATTTTATTTCCATTAGCATGTTAAGGACTTATAAAGCAATATAAATAAATCAATTTTTCTAAAATTACAAAAAAACGGTGGATGGTAGAAAAATTGTGACTTAGTTTTTGAATCAGTCGATGAAAAGGACATTAAGTCAAACATGAGAAATTGTACATTTAACAAAATCATTGATGACCAGTGACATTAATATCTGGAAACTAATGAATAACACTTTTACATTTGTATTTTATTTAAACTTACAGACACAACAAATAAAATTCAAATATCTTGGAGCAACAGTAACAAATATAAATGACACTCCGGGAGGAAATTAAAACGAGGATAAATATGGGAAATGCCTAATTATTCATTGAGAAGCTTTTATCATCTATTCTGCTGTAAAAAAATCTGAAAGTTAAATTAAAAAAACATTATATTATTGTTCTGTATGGTTGTGAAACTTGGACTCTCACTCTGAGAGAGGAACATAGGTTAAGGGTGTTTGAGAATAAGGTGCTTAGGAAAATGTTTGGGGCTAGACGCGGTGAAGTTACAGGAGAATGGAGAAAAACAACGCAGAACTGACCTTGTATATAACCTGACATAATTAGAGAACATAAAATTAGACGTTTGAGATGGGCTTGGGCATTGAATTATGGACATTAAAAAAGAAATGCATAAATAGAATTTATTTGGGAGATTAGGAAAAAGACCTTTATAGTAACAGAACTAGATTTATTTCAAATGTGGATTTGAAGGTGCAATTGGGAAATGACACTAGAGACTGGATTAATCTTTCTGATTGACTGAACACCTGGCGGGCTTAATGAATAGGTGTACTTAACCTTCGGGTTCCATTAAAGCCATTTGTACTAGGTGTATAATTACAACAAATCCGCCGAATTTGAAAGAAATAAATAAAAAATCTTTAAAAGTTTCAAAACTCTGTCCCTGTGTCCCTTACAGAGTCATTGATAATGCGAAAACTTATCTAAGTTGGGAAATAAACAGTCACTTGCGATTCTCTTCTTTGTCTACTTTTTGTTTACAAATGCGTGGAAGATGTTAGTGTTGATTCATATATTGTACATGCAGGTCCTGGGAGGCTGCAGTGTGCTGAATGGCATGATGTACCTCAGAGGCCACCCAAGAGACTACGACGACTGGGCTCGAGCGGGTAACACTGGATGGAGCTACCAGGATGTGCTGCCCTACTTCATCAAATCCGAAGACAACCAGCAGGTGAACGAGATGGAGCGGGGCTTCCACGGCGTTGGAGGCCTGCTCACCGTCACCCAGTTCCCGTATCGCCCACCGCTGGCCGATGCTATTCTTCAGGCAGGTCAGGAGCTCGGCTATCCTGCGGACGTCGACCTCAATGGCAAGAGCTACACAGGATTCATCGTCGCGCAGACTACCTCCAGGTTAGTAACTGTACGGCCGATCTCTTCAGTCTCCAGTGTCTGTTGTGATGCCTCCTAGGACTTATATACTGTTAAATGGTAAGGTATGTCGTAGAGCTGGGGACTGAGCGAGTAGAACTGTTGAGTTACTCGGTTCTATCGGTTTATGTGCTTGGCAGCGGAGCACCGAAGTCACTCGGTTAACCGTAGCCGTTACCGGTCAGTTCAAACAGAATTCACGTGTTTTACTTAATTCTGTCACACAACAACGTAGGTACTGTTGTATTTATAGTAATATACGTTACAAGAGCGGCATGTTGACGTTTTCATGTTCGAGGAAAAGATTGAAAAAGCGAAACGTAGTTGAGCTTTTTTAATTTCCGAGAACATGAAAACAAACATACCGCTCGTGTATCGTACATTATTTCGTGCGAAGATCGTTTATTACGTACCTGAAAGACGAATTTCTAATTAGTTGCAATGAAATCTCCATGTTGGTTTCTGTTTAATGACGCCAACTTTAGAAAACAAAAATATCTATACTCCAGCAGGCCGTGATATACGTCTGTCTTTTTTTTCCCCCAGTCTATAAATGCGAACTTAAAACAAACGGTAAGGTTATGTAATGATTTATTTTTCATTTTAATATTTTAACAATATTATTTATATAACATATTGCAGTAATAACATCAGCATCTGGAATCTCGTTAATTTTTTCACGGCTTCCTTAATGTTACTTGTATCAGGAATGCAATAAGTTTCGTGGAGTAGTAGACTTTACTTAATTTTTTCAAATATTTAAAAACAATAATTAACATTGCAATTTAGGTGAAATTGCAGTGGTAAGTTTCCAATTTATAATTATTACTATGTTAAACGTCTCTAAAAATAATATGTTAAAAGCCTAAAGCAGTAAAATGAATGTCGCGCTTAAGCGGTAAGAAGAGGGAAATTGTTATGTGTGTTACGTTGGGAATATTGAATGTGGTATTTCACACTTACCGCGTATTGGTTCTGTGCGGAAAACAAGCAAATACGCACGATCTCGCACAAAATATTTTCTGCTGCAGGACAAATTATTTCCTTATCCCCAAGGCGGGCTGAAAGGCCTCTAGTATTGAAAAGGAGTTCATCCTATTATATGACTTGCACAGTAGGCCTAATGAACACTGATAGTCTGAACATATTACTATACATACTACTTCTAATAATATTAATAGTAATAATAATTATTATTATTATCATCATCATATTAGAGTGTTTGATTAATATTAAAATATGTTAAAAAAGGAAGTGCATTTTATTTTTCTTTTATTTGTGTTTATTGGATTTGTCTTACAGTCATCATTTTATTTGTATTTATTTCTACGAATTATGTTATCTAATTACTTTAATTTATCCATAATATTACTTTTCACCAAAGAGAACATGGTTGTATTGAAGGTTAGTAATGTTATAAAATAAATAAACATTACGTTCTTCAGTTTAGGATTCCGCGTTTTATTGATTATTTTATCCACTTTCCGTAATAGTAAATAATTCTGTGTGTTATTTTTAAGTGTTTTAGGCAGCGCTTCATGGAGCCCGTTTCTTTATGTCTTCTTTCTTACTCAGCTGCAGAGTTTAACGTTTACCTCACATCTTAATTTATTAGCGGTTATTATTATAAGTTGTTTTATCAATTTTATTTCGTCCGTCATATACAACAACACTGAAAGATAAATAGGCCTTGCATACAAAATAACTCCATAAATAGTTGTAATCACGCAAATGAAATTTGCAACCGCCATTTTGTAATGAAGAGAAGCACTTTTTTCAAGTCAATTGGCAAAGCGAAAGCGCTTTACTACAACGCTTTTAAAACACGCTTGGTTTCACTTTCAAAGTACGTTCTAAAATCGAATCAATCAATCTAAATTTTAAATCTGCCGCCATAAATTTGTACTCGGTACTGTACTCGGTTCAACCGAGTAATGACGTCACAGTAACTGCTCCGAACCGAACCGCTCCGTCCCCAGCCCTAGTACGCCGTCACCTGAATATCTTTCTTGATATCCTACACCTTCAGAGTAATAACCAGAGCTGGGAAGTTGGTACCAAAATTGTTAAGTTGTGTGAGTTTGAACTTGTGGGCTAAAGCAAGTAGATGAACTATCACCATTACTTTTTAACTTTACTCTAGAGTATGCCATTAGGAAAGTCCAGGATAACAGAGAGGGTTTGGAATTGAACGGGTTACATCAGCTGCTTGTCTATGCGGTTGACATGAATATGTTAGGAGAAAATCCTGAAACAATAGGGAAAACACGGGGATTTTACTGGAAGCAAGTAAAGAGATAGGTTTGGAAGTAAATCCTGAAAAGACAAGGTTCACGTGTTTTACTTAATTCTAGCAGACAACAACGTAGGTACTGTTGTATTTAAATATTTTCTGCTGCAGGACAAATTATTTCCTTATCCCCAAGGCGGGCTGAAAGGCCTCTAGTATTGAAGAGGAGATCAGCCTGTTATATGACTTGCACAGTAGGCCTAATGAACATTGACAGTCTGAACATATTACTATACATACTACTACTAATAATATTAATAGTAATAATAATAATAATTATTATTATCACTATTATTATTATTATTATTATTATTATTATTATTATTATTATTATTATAAGTTCTCTTCATATCTAAATCGATGTATCTACATCCAAAGAGTAGTAATCCATTAAAATCTCATTTGCGTCATGCTGAAAACTTTTATTAATTAAAAACGATCTAAGTCTAGAGTATGCCGTTAGGAAAGACCAGGTTAGCAGAGAGGATTTAGAATTGAACGGGTTACATCAGCTGCTTGTGTATGCGGATGACGTGAATAGGAGAAAATCCACAAAATCGATTAGGGAAAATATAATTTTACTTGAAGAAAGTAAAGAAATAGGTTTGAAATAAATCCTAAAAGATAAAGTTTATTAAAATGTCTCAGACGACAATATTGTTTGGAATGGAAATATAAAAATTTTAATTTATCCCTTGCAGAGGTGGAAAATTCAAATACCTGGGAGCAACAGTAACAAATATAGCATTATGTCCAATAGAGAAACTACACTTTCAATGCTGATGATACTAAATCTAGGATATTAAACACAGAATAAATATGGGAAATGCCTGTTATTATTCGACTTGAGAAACTTTTATCATCCAGTCTGTTTTAAAAATCTGAAAGTTAGAATTTATAAAACAGTTATATTAAACCGGTTGTTCTTTATGTTGTGAAACTTGGCTCTCACTTTGAGAGGGAACATAGGTTAAGGGTGTTTAGGAAAATATTTAGGATAAGAGGAATGAAGTTAAAGGAGAATGGAGAAAGTTATGCACATCTTGACCTCCCCTCCGGCCTTCTAACTAACACTCTACGCCCATACGTACTACATGCCCTGCCCTAATGTTCCTAATTATGTCATGTGAAGAATACAATGCGTGCACTTCTGCGTTGTGTAATTTTCTCCATTCTCCTGTAACTCCGTCCCTCTTATCTTAAATATTTTCCTAAACACCTTATTCTGAAACAACTTTATCTTCTGTTTCTCTCTGAAAGTGAAATCCAAGGTTCACAACCATACAAAACAACCGGTAGTATAACTGTTTTCTAAATTATGACTTTCAGTTTTTATAAGAGCAATGTGGATGACACTAGCTTTTCCACCGAATAATAACAGGCATTTCTGACATTTTTTCTGCGCTTAATTTCCTCCTCATCGGTTGTCATTTATATTTGCTTCAAAACATTTGGATTTTTCCACCTTTTCAAATGACAACAACACAGACATGGAAATACTCCACATCCAACTAAAAAGCCAGAAACTCAACACACTAGAAAAATATGAAATATACAGAGACACAAAAACACACCCCAACGATATTATTTTAATTTTAAAACTCATTTATCTTTGACTCTCACACTATGAAAGTTTTTCAAACAAAACAAGAGGCAATAAGACCAACAACGACCAGTTCCGAAGATGGCACAAAAAATAATAAGTCGAGATATTTCAATTTATTTAACAAGGTACATTAATATTTAACACAAGAAAGTTCTTATCATACATATTCCGAAGACAAATTTCCATTTCGCACTACGATCCGGTCACGAGACATAAAAATACAGTTTCTCTTTTCGGGATTTACTTCCAAACCTATGGCTTTACTTGTTTCAATTTAAATTGCAGTCTTTTCCCCTAGTTTTTGGATTTTCTCCTAACATATTTACCTCATCCGCATAAACAAGCAGCTGATGTAACCCGTTCAATTCCAAACCCTCTTTGTTATCCTCGACTTTCCTAATGACATGTTCTAATAATGATTAGTAAAAATAGATTTTTCTTTCTTCTAGGAACGGATCGCGACTGAGCAGTGCACGCGCATTCTTACGCCCGGCACGTGACCGGCCAAACCTGACGGTGATCCTCAACGCCACTGCGACGAAGGTCCTTATTGACCCTGCAACTAAAACAGCGAACGGCGTGCAATTTGTTAAGAATGGAGAGAAGATGACAGCGTGGGCTAGGAAGGAGGTAGTCTTGTCTGCCGGCGCCATTAACTCACCGCAGCTCCTGCTCCTGTCTGGCGTGGGCCCGAAGGAGGAGCTCGCTAAAGTCGGAGTTCCACTGGTGCATGACCTCAAGGGTGTGGGTAGGAACCTACACAACCACGTGGCCGTTTTTATAAACTTCATCACCAATCAGAACTCCACGTACGACCTGGATTGGGCGACAGCTACCGAGTACATGCTGAAAAGACGAGGACCTCTTTCCAGCACCGGCATGTCCCAGGTAGAGTATTACACGAATATTCAATCCAATGTACGAGGATCATACTGAAAGTCATGAGCAACCATCTGTTATAAATCTTAATTTTTATTTCGATATTTTATATTCAGACTATTTAACACAATTTGCTTATATCGAACAATGTCTTAATGACAAGCGAAATAACGGAAACGGTATTTTTTTCTTTCTTCTTGTGCTGCCATCTGTTGTTTAGGTCACCAATTATATTTACGCATATCCTGAATTTTGTGAAACATATAGTGACAGAATTATAGTAATTTATAACACTGGAACGTTTCTGTAGACACACTGTATTTTCTTTAAGTGGAATGACATCGAGCAAATACAGGGATATCATTTTAATTTTACTTCAATTTTTATTGTACCTGAGTTTTTGAATGTACTTCACTCCCACCCCTTCTACTAATGAAGTTCAACCGTACTCCACACAGATCCAAGACCGCATATACAGTCATAGTAGCCTTACGGTCATAGTAAACAGTACGTTCCAAAAATATGTTCGCGTTTTCCAATGACGAAAGAGCTTTTAATATTGAATCATATTTTCGCACAGGTACTGCCCGTTTGCCTATGTCGCATCCCGGTTTCCCCCACCTGCTTCTGTTCGCCCCTCTGTAAAGTCTAGTAGCTGGGCTATCTTAGCTCTTTTCCGAGGACATTATTTCTGTTAGGAATTGGACGTCTACGTAATATTATACTACAATTTAAAATAATTTAAATAAAAGGACCTCGTTAAGTAATTAACTGTCACGTGATTTCCTCCCTTTCTACGACGCTGCGACATAACCACTTGGACGGACAGTAGATAGCATGTCTGAGTAATTTTATATTTTCGGATCGACCAGAAGTGAAGATTGAATTTACAGTACGTAAGGTCTCTTTTATAGAGAAGGTACAGAATTATTTCAACATTAGTTACTGATACGAAGTACGAACCTGGTAATTGTAATTACGTACAATAGTCTATAGTACGATAATATGCACATTAGAACTGAAGTCTGTATCGAAATGAACGGCCACCATTTTAAAAAATGTGTTTAAATATCCATATTATGATTATTTTTCAATTTAACTTCATTCTCTATATTGTACGCTAATGTGCTGTAGACAGTATAATATACACTGCATAATGAATACGTCCACATGGACAGCTCAGTTCGTGAGTAAAAACACTCATTGTTAATACCGTACTGTATTTTGATTAAACAAAAACTTAATGAAAATTATCAAACTCAAAATTGCGATATTTCCTAGTTTACGTAATTGGATGAACTACTTTTCTTCCCTCCTATACGTAGTAAAGTGATTTGTTTGTATATTACGCCAGTATCATCGAACTGCAGTCGTGGAAGGGGGTCGCAAACGGTGCTTCCGGTTATTAATCGTTGATCAAAAGGTATAGTCAGGTTAATAATATTAAAAATGTTAGTAAAAATAAAATGATGTTCCTGTATTATATGCAGAGATACTTCGTAACTCCGAGGATGAAAATTACCAGTTCTACTGTATCAATATCTGTGTTTTCTGCTAAAGCGAGAGAATACACCACCAATTGAGGCATATTTGATTTTGTTTCCCGTTAAGCTAGTATTTCAATGTCCATTACTCTCTTTTTGTATTATCCGTAAGAATAATTTCACAATATTAAAAACATAAGATTATTCGGGACAAATAAAGTTAGCAACTTTATTCCAACATGTTTTAATGCATTCTCCATTATTATACTTCAATGATTTTGTGATTTCCAATTCAATAACATAACTGGCATTGAGTTTTCTTCACCCTGATCTTGTTTCTTCATATTTTAGTACCGAAACTAAATTATTCGAATTTTCGTTTATTAAATGTAATTCCTTCGCCCCTTCCAGTCCTACGAAAAGAAAATTATTTTTCCCCTCATATCTACTATATACAATTCCGTTTACAATCAGATTAGATGTAGGCCTATTTATGCTTAGCTACGATTTCGTGATAAATATTATGTCATATGATCATTATGCTATGTGTCAAAATGTCTTCTGATGTTTGATTTATAAGTACACAGTAATTTTAGGACACAAGTGGCGTCTACATTGTCACCATGTGCACAACAAATACTGTTTCTCTAATTGTATTGTATTGTATTGTATTGTATTTACATTCCATGGTATTCGTACATTGCTTCACAGCTAGAATATGAGACCACGTCAAACGAGAAAAAAAATTGAATAGTATTATGAAATCTTAATTATAGTCACAAATCAGTTGAAATATATACAGAAGAATTTTGCAATAGAGTTTACTAGTACACCACAAAGTTTTAGTATAAATACTTAATATAATACAGAAAAAATCATGAAGCGTTGTTGAAAGTCATGAATTCACCTACAGAATAGAAGGGGTGAGAAATTAGGCACTTCTTTAATTTGGCCCTAAATAATCTTACGTTTAGAGTTTCATTTTTTACATCCATAGGGAAGCTCTTAAGAAGTTTTACTGCTATATAACGCACTGTTTTTTGATAGCACGATGGAGTATGAAAATCATTTTTGATGCGTATATATGCTATGAACTGTTGAATTAGTTACAAAGTTTTACGATTACATACGAGGAAGTTTATTAATGAAAAAAGTATACTGAGAAGCCATGGACATTTTTTGTAGTTTTTTTTTTTTAAGTTCTACACGATTCCCTAGACTTGACACTTATTATTATTCTAATTACTCTTCTTTGTAGTAGCAATATACTGTTACTATATGTGGAATTTCCCCGGAATATTATTCCAAAAGTCATTACCGAGTCTCATTACACACGTTTTCAAACAAACGTTACAGGTTTTGAAAAAGAAGCAATCTAAATCCAAGCAGGTAATCCGCCACTGATAATCGCTTGTATACTGGAGTTGGGCAGTTGGACGGAAGGGAGGGAGTGAAGCAAAGACAGTTTACTGCGCTGCCCCCACGACGTCACTATTGCTAGTGATCACGATTGCATTTTTGCCGATGCCTGATCGAAGACAAATATTACCTATGAAAACTATTTTTGGACTTAGCCCAATGGGTCTAGCTTAAAAAAAAAAATATACAACTCCCACACGCATTGCTTTATACGTAAATGTTAAATGTTATGTTTTATTTAACGACGCTCGCAACTGCAGAGGTTATATCAGTGTCGCCGGATGTGCCGGAATTTTGTCCAGCAGGAGTTCTTTTACATACCAGTAAATCTACTGACATGAGCCTGTCGCATTTAAGCACACTTAAATGCCATCGACCTGGCCCGGGATCGAACCCGCAATCTTGGGAATAGAAGGCCAGGCTTTATATGTAGGCCTATGTTGTTTCACTTTGAAAATGTAATTTCTCCCGCTTCTAGTATGTAGGGTAAAGGTTGGTAATATTGTGATATTAATAACATTATAATAGTTCTCTTTTAGAATTTATTACAATTTTACTGAGAGAGAGGAAGATCGGTTTTTTTTTTGCGTCAGCGTATTAAGGGAATGTTCATGGACAAGTTTATGCACAAAACCGGTCCTTCTCTCGCTCAGTAAAATTGTAACTGCAGTGAGTATGAAACTTTACCACATGTGCTTGGGAGTTGCCCACAGGGAGAAGTACTCAGAATAAAACGTCACAACACCATACGTTCTACGATCGCAGATGCACTTCGATCCAAAAATCTAGACGTTCACGAGGAAGTTCATTGTATTGCTGATGGTGGGAGCAATCGTAGGATCGATATCATAGCTATAAATAGGAATAAACAGACAGCCGAAGTAATTGATCCTACGATCAGATTTGGAAACTCAGCCACACATCCATCTGAAGTGAACGAAGAGAAATAGAAAATCTACGAGCTCACGATTCAGTACCTATCAGAGAAATACAACATTGAAAAAATCACAGTTACCGGTCTCTTCTTTGGAGCGAGAGGCACCATTCCGAAAGCCTTTGTAAAGTGAAGAGAAAAATACAAGCTGACGAGAGATCTTCAAGATGCCATCGTCACCACAATTATTAAATTTTCTGTAGCGATATTTCGTCAGCATCTTTATGGCGTACATTCAATTTAAATTATACTTGCTTCTATTTTTTTTCTTATGTCTTAATCACTTCTGTCTGAAACCTGTTTATATAATTTTTCATTTTAAATTTTATTGTGAGCTATTCTGTGTCGCAGGGCAAACCCAAAATATTGGGTCAGACCAAAAAATTAAATTAATTCTCAAAAAGTACTACAATAATATTATTAGTATTACCCTATATGGTCACGGCTAAAGAAATTATTATTATTGGAATCAGTAGACTATTAGCGTAAAACTAGGTTAACATGTTTCTTTTGTGAGAAAAAAACGTGGTGCCGTTTCTATGACGATCCTTAAAAGCAATTCAGACACTTTTAAAATGCGTTCTTGAATGCTTTCATTTGTTATTCTGCACAATCCCTCTTGTTAAAATACAACAGATTGCCACTGGGTATTCCATTTGAACAAAAGGGTAAAAAAATCGTCATTGATGCGAGTTAGCTCTTCCATCGATTCTGTAGCAGATGAATAAAAGCTTGTATCAATGATTCATTCATCAGTCTTTTAAATCTGTTTTCTACGGCTTCAAAGATCAAAGATTTCCCCGTGTTATTGTGTATTGTAATTGTTTCTTGTGGTTGTGACAGTTTGTATTGCAATGTTAATTAATTTTGAGGTGATTATTGTATAGTATATCTGAAAGAATCTAAAATCCATTCTATTAAATTATTAGTATTATAAATCCTCCATCTATAAATTTATACTAAAGAAGAAAATGATATTCGAGACTGCTTTGGAGTGTTTCGATTTAAATTCTGCTCATTATTATCTGATTCCTTTTCCGAAATGTAAGGATAATATCAGATAATCTCATTGCAAATGCTTGGCCTCATTTCGTCAAATATCATCTCATATTTATGGAAATCGCTAAAATCACGATATAATAAATATGCAATAGATTTTACTAATCTTTACGAATCAAGTGCTTATTATTAATAATATGTGGATGAAACAATCGCGACAAATAGGGAAATAGAGTTCTAATAGCGAGATATGAATACAACACATTCGGGAATTATTATTGCGTCGTTTTATAGCGAATTTCATTATCAGAGTTTTTTTCGAATTTTTTTTACTTGAAATTGTTATGTATCCAAGTAGGCTACATTATATGGCATTCCAGGTGTTCTGATTACATTAGTGAACTCAAAAGACGGAGAGTTAAACATTTCGCTAATAATTTGAAAGAGTTAATTTGAGGGCTGCAGGTTTTTTTCCCTTTTAATAAATGTGTGTTAAATACAGTCTCAATCCAAAAATTGTTGTCTACTGGCCATATCCCACCTTTACCTGAATCCAGCGAACTTTTAATGTTAATTATTTGGAAAGTAATATTCATACTGAATTAATACTCCAATTGCAAAGTAACTGTATTTTCCAAAATTTCCATTAATCTTCGCCAATAGTACAAATCAATCTCTAAGAATCTCCGCCAATGTTAGAAAACGCAAGTGATAAAATTAATCTCCTTATATACCTGCCCCTGATCTCTCCGTTCCACTCATCTTTCATCATATGATGACGCAGAATTTCTGCAAGGAAATATCATATATACTTCGGTACATCATAATAATATATGATATGCGAAAAATAATCACTTTTTGATTTAAGACGGCGCTTATTCCGTCGGATCCCGGCCACTTAGTCACTCATAACGAGTGCACCTCTGCACATGTGTGGACATTGTGCCACTGTCATACATCTATGACGCAGTGCATGAGGGTAGGCTACTAGAGGGAACCCAGGAGGTGGAACTTGAACTGAGCGGATTCGATCCGACATCGGGATGGGAATCCAGTGTGGCTTAGTGGATAGAGAGTGAGCACGTAGAACTGAAAACCCGTGCCGGAGAGAATTTTTCTCCGTTCCACCCTGGCTTTGAGGTTAACAACTTTTATCAGGTTTACTAAGCTGCCATCTAGTTGTAACATAAGGAGTCACGCAATATACCCATTTGAATTGCATTAGCGACTGTTCTGCCATCTCGTGTTCGTTTACGGCGGAGGGGTGGCGATCCTGGCGGTTGTTCTCTTCAAAGTGCTGCCGATTTTAACGTAGCGAGGAGTTATGTGTTACATATATGATCTAGGGTTCCAGTCATCTTTCATCATATGATGATGCAGAATTTCTGCAAGGAAATATCATATGTACTTCGGTACATCGCAATAATACAGAATTATTATGATGTATTATGTGTGTGTCTTTGCTATTTATACTTCCCGGCTTCCTTAAGTTGAACGAATCAAAATATAAGTTTAGGATAAACTGTATTATTTATTGTATTGGGTTATTTTACGACGATGTATAGCGTCCGAATGAAATGAAGGTGATAATGCCGGTGAAATGAGTCCGGGGTCCAGCACCGAAAGTTACCCAGCATTTGCTCGTATTGGGTTGAGGGAAAACCCCGGAAAAAACCTCAACCAGGTAACTTGCCCCGACCGGGATTTGAACCCGGGCCACCTGGTTTCGTGGCCAGACGCGCTGACCGTTACTCCACAGATGTGAACTAAACTGTATTATGAAAATAAAATTTAAAATGAAGTGTAGTATATAACACACAAGGATCTGAAGTGTATTCACACTATTTGATCAGTAATAATCATAAATTTGCACAACATCATGTACACGGCAATTCGGCAATTCGGAAGGCGGGTTGTCTGCTAGCGTTTGCGTCGAGAGAGACAGATAGAGCAAGGCAGCGTACAACATTGCCACATCGTACTTCACGCACGTGCGATACAAATAGCACAGGAGAGAATTTAAATTATCAAAAGACAATAATGACCTTAGGCGTTGATTACTGTAAGCATGACACCAAACAAACCCCCTTTCCTTCACTAACAATATTCTTTGCACTGTTCTCAATCCCACACCACATGCTCCTGTAGTCGTTTCTTGCGTGTTGGCAACATTGCTGCCAGCATCAAGATGGCCGGCAGCGTTCTGCTCGTTAACGTTTTTATAATAATTATACACCTTAAACACTATTAATACTCGAGCACAACGCGATAACACGCTAGAAATTCCACTTCACGCATCGTCTCTGTATTCCTCATCCTTCACTGTTGCTACCTCTCGTCACTGGAACTCTCTGCCGCCTGAAGTCAAGGGCTGCCGAACATAGAATTCTTTCAAATCCAAGTTAGAAAATTATCTTATGACGAGTTGCCAAACTAACTTACTATTATGACAAGTGTTGTATTGCATGTTTCCACGTATTCACATTTTTTTATGTTCTAATGATATTCAACTTATTTTATATTTTTGTTTTCATATTTTCCGATAATGTTATATCTCTAATGTGATAAGTTGAGCTATATATAATCTTAATTTTCCTTATTGTGTGTACTTAGAAATATTGTATTCACTGTATACCTTGTACTGCACTATTTTATTACTACTATTAGTATTATTATTATTATTATCATTATTACTATTCTTCTTTATTATTATTATTATTATTATTATTATTATTATTATTATTATTATTATTATTATTATGAATAATTGTCTTTTTTTGTATGCCTCATTTATTTTGACCTGCTGTTCACATATTATTATGCTTTTTCTTTCTTTCTGTATGTTATATATTATGTCTGATTTCTTCTTATTTGTTGTTTATTTTTTTATTATTATTATTATTATCTTATTCAGTTTTGTGTGTAAAATTGTAGTGTAATTTGTTAATTTGTACTGTTTTTGCAACGCAGCCTTTAATCCTGGTTGAGTGTTAGAGAAGGCCGTATGGCCTTAACTCTGCCAGGTTAAATAAATCATTATTATTATTATTATTATTATTATTATTATTATTATTATTATTATTATTATTATTATTTTCCGCTCCTGCTTGTGTAATACTTGTGTTTTTACAGTCTCTTCTTCCATTTATTTACCTCACATACACACAGTAAATGTTAGTTTTACTTATTCAGTGTATTGAAACACTCGCACGTGAAAAAACGAACTCGGGAAGTGTTTGTTATAGACTGATTCTGATTGGTTCTACTGTACAAGCTTGTGACGTCACATACCAGAAATGCTACGGCGCATATAGAAGCTAACCGCCTTCCGAAATGACATCTAGTCTAGTCAATTAAGACTACGTACATGTACAGTAGTAGTCTGGAATCTGAGAGCATAGCGGACATGTCTGTAAAAAACAGAGAGTGCGCATGCGCCAGCATCTACCATAGTACTGCTTCTACCCACAGCGTTAAGTCACTCATGCTTACAGATCCCAGTTGGGAAGTGTAAACATATGATTTAACTCTGTAACAAATTGTAGAGTGTTTGAATAAGGAGAAACTGTAGATTTTCGATGAAATAATTTTTCTATATTACGGAAATGTATTGTTATACTGTGATTTTCATTATTATTTACTTATGAATTACTCACTTACAGGATACTTCTCACAAAATTGCGTCATAATTTTGAGTATCCAGTACACTCTTTGTAATGAATAATGTTCTGTATTTTAACAGGTCACAGCCAAGCTGAACTCAAAATACGCGGATGCTTCTGGAGATCATCCTGACGTTCAATTATTCTTCGGAGGTTACCTAGCCAACTGTGCTAAAAGTGGAACCGTCGCAGAATTCGACGACTCAGACGCAGACAAAAAGCGACGCATAAGTGTGTCTCCAGTAGTTCTTCACCCGAAGAGCCGTGGGTACCTCACGCTCAAGAGTTCAAATCCCATGGACCCACCTAGGATGTACGCCAACTACTTGTCGGATCCTGCAGACATGGCTACCTTACTGGATGCAATCAACATCACCCTAAGACTCGGTCAAACCAAAGTTCTTAGAGAACGTTTCGGTTTCAGGCTCGATATGACCCCATTACCTTCTTGTGCTCAGAGATACTCTTTTGGCACTGACGGGTACTGGGAGTGTTTTGCAAGAACAGCTACAGGCCCTGAAAATCACCAAGCTGGATCTTGCAAAATGGGACCTTCAAACGATCCTATGGCAGTGGTAGATCCTGAACTAAAGGTTTACGGTATTAAAAATTTAAGAGTAATGGACGCGGCCATTATGCCGGCTGTTATTTCAGGGAATACAAACGCTCCTGCCATGATGATAGGTGAGAAAGGAGCGGATATGATCAAGAAACGATGGCTGTCGGAAGATGTAAACAATAGATTTGGAGGAGGTTCCAGTTCTGGAGGAACTGTAACTGCTCCAGCACAGTCCGGAGGTGGTTATGGTGGAAATCAAGGACATTCGGGATACGGCGGATATCAAGGACACGGCGGTTATGGTGCAGGTCATGGACAGGGGGGCTACAACTCCGTACACGACACTGGTAGAGGTAACACTTACCCTTCTTACAATCCTGCATCGCATCCCAATCACAATCAAGGGTATGTGGGCTCCCAAAGTACACACGGAAACAACGGCTATTATGCTGACGCAGTACCCGAGGGTAGCGATGGTAGATACCAGAACACTGGCCCATACAACAATGGAGGATACAATACCAGAACAGGATACAGTAACAATGACCAATATCCTGATAGGTGCACCTACAATGCAGATGGATCTTATTCAGGCAGTGGGTGTAACGGTAATACTTACAATAGCAATACAAGAAATCCATTCGATTACAAACAGTCAAATACACAAACACCTTCTCCAGTTGTTCATAGTGGCAGTAGCTGGAGTGGGTATATGAATCAAAATGGACATCAGAACTACTGGGTTGCAAGCCCACAGACTCGAAACAAATTGTAACGTTGCGTGTGTGTGCGTCGAACATTTTATAGTACAACTACATAAGAGACTAAAGATAAAGTTAATATTAAGTTACATGTTGTGTACACCCATTATTGTTTTTAAGATATTTAATTTGTATTAGTGATATATTATTAATTAAATATTAATTTTTGAAAGCGTGACAAATTATTATTGGAAATCTAGGAATTTGCTATGTTATTATAGAGTATTTTAGTTCATACTAGAGATGGGATAAACTGTTCTTTTTAAGAAACAGTTTCGACTGTTACTGTTTCATGAACGAAGCTGTTCCAAAATAAGAATGCGTGGGTTACTAATTCATTGATACTACTAGATACTTTGATACTCTGTCATGTGTTTACTCAAAGTGTAATAGAGTACACATAGCAAAATTGATTATCTTATTTCTTTGTTCCTTCTTTATTCAGAAACAGCAGTAGTTTTGTAATAATACTTCTGTTTTCAGCTGTTCCCACTCAATCACTACTGCCAATTTAGTTTTAAAACGATATATATATGATTATGGCCCATTTAAAACAATTTCTGATTTTTACTTGACTATAACTAGCCAACGAACAATGTTATTGTCGTCCTTTCAAGAAAAAAAAGATGGGTTTATCAATGTACTTTCGAAACAGCGATAAAAATGAAATTGTAAAAAATGATGACTTATGCCTAGGGAACGGATTTTTTTGTAATTACTTATTATGTTCGTTTCAACCTAACCGTATACAAATAACAAATCTTTGCGAACCTTGTAATTACCATTAATATATTAAAATTTGATAATATACATATTTTTACATAGTTACCCCACATTACATATTATGGCTTGGTATTACATAAATCTACATATTTAGGGGTTTTATTCATTTTTACTTCTCTAAAAGGAAGTTTACAATTTAAAATATACAGATTTAAGAAGCCTTTCTATCTACCCAAGAAAGGATATATTTCGGAACGAAACATAAACGTCCTTAGTTCCAGAAAATAATAGAGGCACTCATCCCATAAATATGAGTGAACAAAAGGCTACCTCTCTCATACAACTACCTTCTATTGTAAAAATCACTCAGAAAGTAGCGTTGCCTCCATGCGGTGGAGAGGGACGAGGACATGATTTGTCTCGAACTATAATTGTTTTGCACATGTCTTAACAAGCCGTTCCCATTCAATTTGCAACCTTACTCATCCTCTTCCTAATCCTTCCAGGGATAACCCTAGTCAAGTCTGGCATGAGCCGCAATAAAGTAGCCGACTTTTGAACAGAAGCTGGAGTAAAGAAACAAACTGGAAATATGTTGAAAGATTAAAATAAATAGCTATTCAGGTCATTGCTTGACCTCTTTACTTTAAATTTAGTAGACCTATACGGAAATGGCATTTTCCGAGCAATTAGAAAGTATGGTTCTCGGCTGGAATAATCCTACTCTTCTGAATGAGACAGGAATGTCACTTTTCAAACAACAGTTTGTAAATGCCTATACTTTGAGGTTTTAGTAGATACTTGTTTCTTACGGGGAGCAGCTAAATTGCATGAGCCCCACAACTCCTCTTATTTTCTCCTAATCCAGTAAAGCGAAACAGTGCTTGCAGTACTGTTGTGTCATTCATTTCACTCAGTTCTCTAGTTTTAGTATTTACAGTATAAAGTGCAAGTGAGTTTATCTACTGCTTTTAACTAACTAAAATTGCCCCTGTATCTTCAACCCTAACGACAAAAAATGAAATCATGGATTCCGATGGACGAAGCTTTCACTACAGATGTAAAAATAGTAATGTGTCAAGTGTGCGGTAAAAAAGTCAAGTTTTCTATGAAATCACAACTGGAGAGTCTTACCTATTCTATACCTATATATTATTATAATGTACCGAAGTATATATGATATTTCCATCCAGATATTCTGCGTCATCATACGATGAAAGAGTAATGGAACGGAGAAAAATTCTCTCCGGCGCCGGGATTTGAACCCGGGTTTTCAGCTCTACGTGCTGGACGCTTTATCCACTAAGCCACACCGCATTCCACCCAGGCGTCGAAGAATCGTCTCAGTTTTAAGTTCCAACTCTTGGGTTCCCTCTAGTGGCCGCCCTCTGCACTACTTCATAGATATCTATGAACGTAGGACCGAAGTCCACACATGTGCTGAGGTGCACTCGTTATGAGTGACTAGTTGGCCGGGATCCGACGGAAATATCTGCATGGAAATATCATATGTACTTCGGTACATTAAAATAATATATATGATATGCGTAAATCACTTCGTGATTTAAGACGGCGCTTATTCCGTCGGATCCCGGCCAACTAGTCACTCGTTACGAGTGCATCTCAGCACATGTGTGGACTTCTGTCCTACGTTCATAGACATCTATGACGTAGTGCAGAGGGCGGCCACTAGAGGGAACCCAAGAGTTGGAACTTAAAACTGAGACGATTCTTCCGACGACGTGGTGGAATCCGGTGTGGCTTAGTGGATAAAGCGTCAGCACGTAGAGCTGAAAACCCGGGTTCAAATCCCGGCGCCGGAGAGAATTTTTCTCCGTTCCATTACTCTTTCATCGTATCCTATACCTGCCAGATATTGATATTAAATATTTTTATGATTTTAAATATTTTGGTACATATTCAGCTTATTTTTCTTTCATAAATATGTACATATTTTTCAACTTGATATTACATAAAAATCCGCTCCCTACTTATGCCATTAAAAAAATTCACTTCATATACAGCTAGCCTATATATGTTATTGTGTACGTACTGTATATATTATTGTATGGACTCTTTTTCATAGATTAATCTCTCCCATTAAGAAGTTACGCAGGTAGTATTTCATATTTGTAACGGATTCTTCACCTGAATTACCCGCTACAAGAATTGTGTTCGCTGTGGTGAGCAGGCTCCTATCTGTAGCGCTTCCTACGCTCTGTTTCACACCCCTTGTTAGCAGTTGTCCGCTTCAATATGCAGCGCCTGGCCGTCGTCTCATGTGATATTGAAGCTGCTCACTTGGTGCGCAATGCAGTTCAACCTCGTCAACCTGCAGCAACTCTTCGAGTCAGATATGAAAACAAGCAGGCGGACACTTTAAAGTGTGAAGTATTTACACAATGCCCCCGAATCTCATTCAGGATAGAGGCAATACCACTTCTGTTTCTCTCGAAGAATTTAAAATATTTATTAAATGCAAAATATCACACCCTTGAGATTATAAATAATTTCAGGAAGTTAAAGTGGAATTCAATGTCAATACTTAATAGTTATTTATGCTCGACCATGCCGAAATGTAGTAATTATACACCTGGTAGCAGCCCTTTAATGCACCTCATTAAAGTACACCAAATTATACATTATTTTTAATTCAGTTGTTTTCAGCCAATTGAGAAATCAGAAGACCAAAATGTTGTAGTTTAAATTGAAGAGTCAGGTTTTGTAAAAACATTATAAAAAATCTTCAATTTTGCAAGTAAATTAGATTATTCATTGAAGATAAATTTTGCAAAAATACGAAAACAAAAATCTTCAGTTTTGCGAAAAGTCACGGAGGCTTGAAGAAATCTAAAAATACTTCAGTTTTACTAATAATTTGGAAAAAATATCAAATGTTCTGTTAAATTTTGAAAATATACTAGCTAATTTTGGAAATACAGTAAATCTAATATTCAAATAAATTCTTCAATTTTGTCATCTCGTTTTTCAATTCTAAAATCAATTGTACAATAAAACCGTTATATCAACACTAATGTTCATGTTATTCTCTAGCTTTAACAGTAAATAATATTCAAATAAATTCAATTTGATTATTATGAAGATCAATGACATTCGTTCCTCGGAAAAAAATCAATACTTTCGCGTCTGCGCACATCTCACAATTTAGAAGGTCAGTTCTGCGCCTCACTTACCTAATCATAACATGAATACTTATGCATAATTTCAAGTTAGAAATATGGTCGAGCATAAAAAGTCTTATGGAACTTGCCTATAATGGTAATTAAGACGCTCGTATGAAAATTATGAAACGCGCTTGCACTCGTTTCATAAACAAACATACTCTCGCCTTAATTACTACCATTATAGGCTTGTTGCATAATGTAGTATTATTTTGTTAAATTAGTTTCTATGAACCACAGAACTGTTTTATGTGATATTACAAAAATGATACAAAATTGTTGAAGACTAGAAACAAATGATACATTACCTTCTGTCATGCAATTTTTTCTTGTTACGTCGAGCGTAGAAGCGAAAACCAAGATAGCAAGCGTTCCGGTATTACGTCATAGCAAATACGTCATTGCTTTTATTGACACGTGTGCTATAATAAGCTAATTACGCAGGATTTTAGATATAGTGACAACCTGTTTATAATGGTAGTATGGCTGAATCTGACATTAATCATACTTTATAATCTTTATATGCATTCCTCTTCTTGAATACCAGCTACCTGTCTGGTTTGCAAGACTTCATTAGGCTCTCAATGTGCAAACCAGACTTGTAACGGTGTATCATACATTGCTTCATGCATACTCTTCTACGAGGAGTAAATAATTAGCTTGATTAAAAATGAGGTTAGCGTGATGGTCTCGCGGTAGCATTTATAGCTACATATTCCTGGCATGGAAATTCAAAATTACTCCATTCATTGTGCCTGAACAAGTGCCCCGTTTGTTCTCAGTTTCAGTTATAGCTTCCGTATTGCTCATTATAAGAAGAGGACCTTTCTCTGCTTGTAAATGTTGTTAGTGTACCCAGGTATAACAGAGGTTTTTAAATACGTTTTTATTACTGCATAAAATAGCACCGAAACTATTATTATTATTATTATTATTATTATTATTATTATTATTATTATTATTATTATTATTCGGAGAAAAGCCACAAACAAATAGGGAAAACACGGGAATTTTACTTGAAAGAGATAGGTTTGGAAGTAAATGCCGAAAAGACAAAGTATATGACTATGTCTCGTGACGAGAATATTGTACGAAATGGAAATATAAAAATCGGAAAATTATCTAGGCTTCTATCATTGCATTTAAAATTTATTTTCTTTCAAAAGAACGCCAATCCTTGTCTAACAGTTAGTGTTATTGTACATGTCACTTGAAAACTCTGTAAGATCGAAGATCGGTGGATAAAAATAAGTAGACCTCTCCATTCATAAAAATAGACTAATCACGTTTTGGGATCACAATCTTCAATTTTTTTCCTCCTCGGACACATATCGTCAAATAAAATTTACTGCCTGATAATAGAAGTGCTTCGAATAAACTGATGGGGAACCTAAAGAAAATTGCCGTGGATTGGAAATAGAGGAGGCTGTTTAGTATTCTTTATATGAAACCAGTAAAACTCAGGATAGTAGAAAAAATGACAAAAGCAAGTGAAATAAAGAGAGGAGTACGACAAGCATGCCCTTTATCACCTACTTCTTCAGCATCTACTTGCAGGATTTAGCAGGATTTAGTGAAGAACTGATTTATTTTACAGAATATCAGGAGGTCTGAATGAGATGAAGGTGATAATGCCGGTGAAATGAGAGCACCGAAAGAAGAATTGGGCTAAAAACCCCGTGTGTAAGATTTGCTGATGATTTGCTGATGATATGGCGTTGTTAGCAGAAGAGGAGTTGATAGTGGATATACTACTGGAGCTAAATGACAGCTGTGAGCAGTATGGGATGAAGATAAATGCCTACAAGACGAAGACCATGGTCATAGGAAGAAAAGCAAAGGCAGTAAACTTACGAATTTTAAATGAGGCAGTAGAGCAAGTGGACAGCTTCAAATACTTGGGGTGTACTTTAAGCAGTAACATGAGCTGCTGCCAGGAAGTCAAAAGGAGGAGAGCTATGGCAAAGGAAGCTTTTAATAGAAAAAGGAGCATCTTCTGCGGACCTCTGGAGAAAGAATTAAGGAAGAGGCTAGTGAAGTGCTTTGTGTGGAGTGTTACATTGTATGGGGCAGAAACATGGATGTTACGACGAAGTGAAGAGAAGCATTTGAAATGTGGATATGGAGAAGGATGGAGCGTGTGAAATGGACAGACAGAGTAAGAAAAGAAGCTGTGTTTGAAAAAGTGGATGAAGAAAGAATGATGCTGAAACTGATCAGAAAGAGGAAAAGGAATTGGCTGGGTCACTGGTTGAGAAGAAACTGTCTACTGAAGGATGCACTGGAAGGAATAGTGAGCGGGAGAAGAGTTCGGGGCAGAAAAATATAACAGATGATAGACGACATTAAGATATTATATGGATCATATGAGGAGACAAAGAAGAAAGCAGAAAATAGAAAAGACTGAAGAATGTTCGGTTTGAAGTGAAAGACCTGCCCTTGGGAGAAACACTGCAAATGAATGAATAGATATGCATATCTGCTAGAACCTCAATCAGACGGAAATGAATCGTTTATTGTAAAACCACCACAACCGATATTTTTTACAAAATGCGTTTTTTTTGTGGATTTTGATTGCCAGCATATATATGCGCATCTTTTGATATAAAAAAACTTGTATCTAGCTTGACTGTAATATGTAAAAAATTGGACGAGAAATATGCATTTATTGTAAAAACCCACAACTAACATCACATATGGTTTTTTTTTTTCAAGTAAACTAGTCTGCCAGCAGCAGCTGAGAGCAGCACTGTCGCACCAACAGCTGATTTCAGTCACAGCCGGATCAGTGTTTTGTTCTGTCTATAGCTGATTAAGTGTTATCCTTACTATTATTATCTGTTTTGAGTATCATGTTACAAGATGGTTAGTTCAAGTGATGGAAACGTTGCTAATGAGGATTGTTGAGAACTCGTCTAATTTCAAGGTAAAACGAGTCACAGCTAATGATGTGGTTAACTTCAAAGCTTGGTGGAGAAAATTGTATAAGCTATCTAGCGTGTCTGATTCATCTTATGGCAGTGGTGTACCAAAGGTTAAAAAGGTACATTTTAAAATTTCGATTTATTTTATTGGGTTATTTTACGAAGCTGTATCAACATCTGAGGTTATTTAGGGTCTGAATGATATGAAGGTGATAATGCCAGTGAAATGAGTCCGGGGTCCAACACCGAAAGTTACTCAGCCAGCACTTGCTCGTATTGGGTTGAGGGGAAACCCCGGAAAAAAACCTCAACCAGGTAACTTGCCCCGACCAGGATTCGAACCCGGGCCACCTGGTTTCGCGGCCAGACGCGCTGACCGTTACTCCACGCGTGTGGACTAAAATTTCGAAGGTGAATGAGTTTTTTTCATTGCAATGAACAAAAAGGTAAAGTTCATTGTAAAGAGTTCATTGACAGCATTGTACCGGCAGAAGTACTCACCATTCGAATTCCTGATAAAAATGTTTGTGCGGAAAATTTACTGTTTGAACTGCCAACAGACCTAGCTTATAACAGCTCGAGCCTACCAATCAATGTTAAAAAAATGGAGGACCTTAAAAAGATTTTGCAGTACATACCGGATGAAGTGAAAGGTTTCTACATAGAACTGTACACATGACCTACCACCAACAAAGATAGTAATGACAGTGGAAGCGAAGACTAGAAAAATAGTAAGTCCTGATGAGAAAAATATCTGTTGCGACAGAAAAAGCTTTACTTTTTTCTGATTTTATACTGCAGTTTTTACACAGATTATAAAGTTTGTTCATACTTACTTTCATTCACTCTGATACTTGGAAAAAGGCAATGCTTTGCTTAGTTTCAGTTTGTTTGTTGGAAAAACCTCATAACATCCTAATTAATTTAATTTTTTGCGGACTTTGTATATATATATTATAAAACACAACTAATGCTGAATAAACCTCACATTTAGCAACTAATATCACTCGTTAAATATATTTTGACAATAAAAATAAAAGCAATGAAACTAAACAGTCTTTATTGGTTTCCCAAAAGTTTTGTGTCTGTCACTTATGATGTTTTAGAAATAAACTATTCAAATATAATATTATGTACTTAAATTAGGGGAGAGTTGGGTAGTATCGGACATCGGGTAATATGAGACAGTGAGTTTCTTTCATCTACCACCAGATGATAGTACCTGAATGACATGGTTACGTTTCTGTGATGTCACATAAAGAAACGTAACCATGTCATTCAGGTACTACCTTCTGGTGGTAGATGAAAAAACGCACTGTCCCATATTACCCGATGTCCGATACTACCCAACTTTCCCCTAATTTAATGACTATGAATTCAACTATTCAACAGCGGCCAAAAATAGGCAAGGATTCTCTGATCATTTTGTTAATGAGTAGACTTCGTTGAATTGCCACACGCAACATGCAATCAGGTTGCCGATGTACGGTAGTATAGAGGAGGTGAGCGACCGCCCGGTCTCGTAGTATAAGCAGTCATGTTAAGAGTTGTGACCGGTCCAAATAGATAGAGCAGCTACAGCTAATGTATATCTATGTAAGCACTTGTTTTTGCATTACTGTGATTGGAATAGTCAAAGTTTAACATTTGTTCAGTGCAGACAAGAATTCAATCAAACATACTACAATGAGAGTGTTGCTGTTCCAAATAATTGCCCCTGGAATACCCTTACCCCCGCAGCCAGTCTTCACCCGTTGGGGAACGTGGTTGGATGCTGTTAATAATTATTATGCAGAACATTACGGCAAAATAATGGACGTAATTTATGCATTGGATAGCACAGACAGCTCCGCTGTAGCAGCTGTAAAATCATTGCCTTCTGAACAGCTATTGGAAGATATACTATTCATTGATTCTAATTTTAAAATCGTGTCCAAAAGCATCATCCTGTTAGAATCGTCTAAACTACAACTCTCAGAAGCCCCTAATAAAGTGGATAAAGAATCACAAACCGTTATCCAAAATAACAATACACTAATTTCAGAAAAAGTGAAATGTAAGTTGAGAAACATTATTGCTAAAAATTCTGCCTATTCACAACTTCGTATTACAAATGATGTACCATCAGGTCACGACAAAACATCTGAAGTTGGTGTACTAAAAAGTAGTGATTTTCCGTTCTTCAAATATGTATGTATTACATCGTGTGATGTTGAACGTACATTTTCCAAAAATAAAAACTGTTTAAGTGACCATTGGAGAAGATTACTTTGCAGTCGCTCAAAATGCACGTAACTCTTCACTGCAATGCACATATTCAAGGATGATGTAAGTATCTTATATTAAATTTTAAGCGTTAATATATCTCTCTATAAAATAATTGTGTATTTACATGTTTAGACATTTCCTACTTCAAAGATCATTCATTATATTTCTTCAATGCAGGATACAGGTTTTATTGTAACCGCAGTATACTGCTCAGTGTTTACATCAGAGGCATACTCCATCCGTTACACACCCACTTCTCATACAGTCTATACCGCGTGCGCAGTAGACCTTGCGATTCTCGTGGCAATTCCACGAAGTCTATTAGTGAGAAATGTGGAGTTTCATTAAAGAAATTAGTGGAATAAAATTGCTCAATGGTTAATTGGCGAGAGAGTTTTCTCTGTTTTTTTAATAATAGCCAAATTTGTTCACATACCTTGAAACATATTAAAATAGTCAATTCATGAAAATTTAATGCCTGGCTCTCATGTGAGTGTAAAATGGAAATGATTATGTGCCTAAAGTGCTTTAAGGCTAAAGGAGAAGAAAAAAATAATAATAAAATTAATAATGAGAATGTCTTTAGCTCAGAACGGCGAAAATAGCACACACGAACTCATGAGCTCTTGTTGCAAGCTAGTGGGGCGGAGAAGCGCCTGTCTACTCAAATGAAGTGTCATCGAGCCACTCGGGGGATGCGTGCATATGCTTTCAACGCGTTTGTATCTCTTTTTAAATAAGCCCTGTAGAATACATACCCAGTATATTAGCTTCAAAATAAAAATAAGGAGAAACATCTCCCGACCCAACAAGGAATTCCCAATTTTGCGTAATACCTCCATTCTCTGAGCTATTTCACTGGTAGTACCATTGGGGATACACACATCATGTGAACCCACCCCAATCCGACTTGTTGTAGCCCCTTGGAGAGAGAGGGGGTGGCCCACGGAGCCCACTTATCTTTTCCCCCAACATAGCAACACCCATTTCCATGCAAAACAGCGCAAGAAGAGCACCTAACGTTCCACATCCTCCTGCAATCTTCTCTAGGCTTTACTTTGAGTCATTTACCATTCTACTTGTGCCAAGAACTCCCTTCCACCCTTCACAAATAAGCACACAGACCTGCCCACCCTCTTACACAAACCATCAGCAGCGAAACTCCCGCTCTCAGAAAAAGTATGAGAGCCAGGTGTAGATGTGGAAAGTGCTAGTTTTGATGAAAAAGTAATGCAGAAGAAAAGCGCGAAGGAAAGAGAAGCTTCAAGGAGCAGGAAAATGTATGAGTTCAAATTGTACATAATAAGTCGAGAGCATCATCTCCGCTACTGTAAAGAAAACGATTTCTCTGACTCGCTTCAAAATTCGGGAATTATAAAGCTCAACTTTTCCAATAAAAGTTGAATATGTTAATTTCAAACTCGTTCCGCAAGATTTTATGACGTAGCTACGGTTTCTTAAAATTGAATCACAGATATCCTTAAATTGAACCAAATTCAACATAGATTCAAGTAATTGGGGCAGTAGATCAACTCAATCCTTCAGATGCTTTCATATCTAAGGCCCTGCTGTAGTAAAGTCTCTATTAACATGTTATTTTTACTAAAGAATATTATTTTTTGGTCCTACAGAATATATCTGTTATAGTAACAATTAATATTAGAGGAGAAAAATTCGCTCCGGTGCCGGGGATCGAACTCGGGCCCTTGGTTCTACGTACCAAGCGCTCTTACCATTAAGCTACGCCGAAGTCCAATCCACAGCACCGGATCGAACTCCCCTCCTCCAGTGTTTTTCCATTACAGCTATATTCTGTAGGACCAAGAAAAATTATCTTTAGTAAATTCTTCTAGCAGCAGTGCATATTTCTCTACAGATTACTGTGCACGTTACTGTGGAATCCCGGCCACCAAGTCACTCTACTGGTGCACTCCTTGTGTAATGGCAGTTGACTTAATAAAATGTCTACATACATGCCCAACTTGGAGTCAGGCCACAAAGGGAAAAACACTGGAGGAGGGGAGTTCGATCCGGTGCTGTGGATTGGACTTCGGCGTAGCTCAATGATGAGAGCGTTTGGTACGTAGAACCAAGGCCCCGGGTTCGATCCCCGGCGGCGGAGAGAATTTTTCTCCTCTAATATTAAATGTTATTTTTAACTTAAAATTAGTAAATAACTTGGTAGTGGTTTCTACATATACAGGGTGTTATGTTTGGAAAACACGTGAGCGTGCTCCTGGATAAAAAATAAAAACAATTCCTTATATGAAAATTTCACGGAAAATGCTTATTTAATGGAGTGATAGTGACTTTTGTTTTTATTAGTATCTGACCATATTATTGTGTTGTATTTGTTTTGATTTTGTACACAAACAACACAGTGACAAGACAGTAGTACATTGTTTTTGTTTTGATTGGACGCAGTGGACCAGTGCCTTGGCCACTCTGATCACCTGACCTCACCTCATTACATTTTTGCCTTTGGGGTCACTTGAAGCCTGTCGTCTATGCAACACTAGTGAATTATGCAGAGGAGCTATTACAACGTGTTGAAAATGCATGGCAATTGATCCGTGATGACAACATGGTGTTTGAGCGAACTCGCCAGTCGTGTGTTCATCGTGCTTAGGCATGTGTAAACAATGGAGGGGGACAAATTCAGCACCTTTTGTAAATGTAAGTGACAGTTTCCAAACATCTACTTGTGACAACAAAAAAACAACAAAACCAACTTATGACCATTTCTCTGTCCCCTGCCTTTTTTTCCACATACTAGTAATTTAACGTTGAAGTATTTCAATTCAATTAATTTGTTATTCCGAAAATAAAAGTCACTATAAAAATAAAAAATCCCCTTTCTACATTTTTTTTAACGAAAAATAATTTTTGGATACATAGAGGCCACGTGGTAAATAAATAACTACCTAATGTAATATGTCTCCTAGGATGCAGATGACCCTGAATTTTTGTGTTAGTTTTTCATACAGTTATTCCTTTGTTCTACGCATTTAGTTTCCTTCTACCATTTACAGGCCACTAATCTCACAACATCGCTTTTCAAAAAATGCAGGACAAATAATGGCAAATGAAAGAAAACGTTGCTATCTCCTGATTTGAATTTCGTTTATCGTAATGGGTTAGATGAATGGCGATACAATAGACTTACTGCAGAGGACATTATAGGTGTTTTTGTCTTGGAACAAAATCATTTCAACTGCAGTCAACTCTTTCATGCGTACCATTACATCGATTGTTTTACATGGGCCCTCCCCATCCTTTATCACATACTCAATTGACTGCGATCTTAGGCACGATATGCTGGCGCTCTTAAACCGCTCGGCTAACTAACCGAACACGAATTTACCCGATTATTCAGGTATACGAACCCCTGGTGAAGAGTTAGGCATTTTCGTGCAATAGTGGCATAAGTCTTCCGGGTTCTAAGGGTTAGAAACGAAATTGTTGAAAGTTATTTCTCTGATAACTGCCACAGGAAGACAAATTGGATGCACTTATGCAATATGGAACCAAGTCCAAAATACAGCTTTTGAGCTACAGCTGTTTTAGCAAATCGTTACAAATAAAATTCTACATCAATACTATTACGAAAGTAATGATTGCATTATCAACATTCTGAAATGCTCTTTCAGATCAATGGTGCAGCTCGCATCAGTATTTGGCTCACACAGAGTAGAAGGCCAACATTGGAGTTGGTTCCATATTGCTTATTGCAAAAATGGATATTGGCACTTGGTTCCTACTTGTGTGATTCAAATGAGAGAGAGAGATGAAGCAATATTCTAGTTCAAATCCATGTTTAACACTTTATCATTGGAAAACTAAACACCCGAGACACTAATTGTGGGATTACAAATAAAATTTAAAAATATATATTCATTAGCATTTGTTCATACAGTACATTGACTTATCATTCCAAGGTGAAGTCAAGGGGACCATTGATTCCATCAACATCATCCTGTCCACACCTGTGGAGTAACGGCTAGTGCGTCTGACCGCGAAATCAGGTGATCCAGGTTCGATTCCCGATCGGGGCAAGTTACCTGGTTGAGGTTTTTCCGGGGTTTTCCCTCAACCCAATATGAACAAATGATGGATAACTTTCGGTGTTGCATCCTGGGCTCATTTCACCGGCATTATCACCTTCATCTCATTCAGACGCTAAATAACCTAAGCTGTTAATAAAGCGTCGTAAAATAACCTACTAAAATAAAAATTCATTGGATTTTCTTCTGCAGGTACACATTTGATACCTAAACATCTTCGGTTCTACAACTTTCTTTGATACATTAACATTACTCTTGTTGCTATAATATAATATAATATAATATAATATAATATAATATAATATAATATAATATAATATAATATAATATAATATAATATAATATAATACTCCTATTAGCAAAAAATTGTATTCAAACTCCCATATTTACACAAAACAAACATGGGAACTGACAGCTTGGAGTTGGTTCTAAATTGCAAAACACTGCACTATGGATTCTGTTTTTGGTGGTTGGTTCAGATTTCTCTATACGGCAGCACGTTGCAAATAGGAGTTGGTTCTATTTTGTATAAGAAACTATAGACATTAAGACACATTTTGCAATAGAAATCCAGATATTCATAAAATGGTGGTTGGTTCCATATTGCATAAGTGCATCCAATTGTCACTGAAAATTGTAAATAACGGTAAATTATAACGAAACGTGGCCATATTCCGTCACTCTATAACAGGCTGAGTCCCAAATGTGAGCTAACTTCACTATCTAACCGTTTTTGGTGTCGAATATCTCAATTTGTGGGAAGCCAGTGTCGCTTCCAGTCTGTTGCTATAAGGACTGTACAACGCGACTGTAATCCATTTTAATATTCTCTTTTATATTAGTTTGCTCTGCCCCGCCTTCCCCCGCGTTTGCAGCCATATGTTCCTTTTTCGTTCATTCTTTTTGCTCCCCCTTCCCCTAGTTTCCCAGGGAGCAAAGCGGACCTGGCCTTAAATGTCACCACTCATCTCCATAAGTTGAGCGATGCTGTAACTTTGCGTGCCTGTTAGTCTGTAAGGCATGGTGCACACTCACCAGAACTAACTTCATCTTTTCCCCTTTGCTTTTGTCAACGGGTTAACTTGATTTTTTATCCTTTTAGCTTCAGCCTCTGTTGAAGTTATTCACTTTCAGCTGAAACAATATCATTTATTTTCCTTCAGAGCATGTTATGGGTTAATCATATCGCCGTGATGTATAATGTAATAAAGTATAAATTTGATTTTAATTCATTTTGCTTATGAACCCCGCTGAGAAGTATTGAAAGAAACACAACTCTTTACTTCTTGGATGTAGGAATTAAAAACATTAATTGACGTAATTCTACCTGATTTCCTGGCAAATCTATAAAACTGAAACATAGCAGGCGAGGATTGCTTGTTGTCTTAAGGCAATGTACCTATGAAATTTCTAATTTCTACATTTTTACAGCAAATAATCTGAAACTTTTATCGCATTTTTCTTACAACATGGACATACTTACTTACTTACTTACAAATGGCTTTTAAGAAACCCGAAGGTTCATTGCCGCCCTCACATAAGCCCGCCAGCGGTCCCTATCCTGTGCAAGATTGATCCAGTCTCTATCATCATACCCCACCTCCCTCAAATCCATTTTAATATTATCCTCCCATCTACTTCTCGGCCTCCCTAAAGGTCTTTTTCCCTCCGGTCTCCCAACTAACACTCTATATGCATTTCCGGATTCGCCCATACGTGCTATATGCCCTGCCTATCTCAAACGTCTGGATTTAATGTTCCTAATTATGTCAGGTGAAGAATAAATGCGTGCAGTTCTGTGTTGTGTAACTTTCTCCATTCTCCTGTAACTTCATCCCGCTTAGCCCCAAATATTTTTCTCAGCACCTTATACTCAAACACCCTTAACCTATGTTCCTCTCTCAGAGTGAGAGTCCAAGTTTCACAGCCATACAGAACAACCGGTAATATAACTGTTTTATAAATTTTAACTTTCAGATTTTTGGACAGCAGACTGGATGATAAGAGCTTCTCATCCGAATAATAACACGCATTTCCCATATTTATTCTGCGTTTAATTTCCTCCCGAGTGTCATTTATATTTGTTACTGTTGCTCCAAGATATTTGAATTTTTCCACTTCTTCGAAGGATAAATCTCCAATTTTTATAGTTTCATTTCGTACAATATTCTGGTCACGAGACATAATCATATACTTTGTCTCTTCGGGATTTACTTCCAAACCGATCGCTTTACTTGCTTCAAGTAAAATTTCCGTGTTTTCCCTAATCGTTTGTGTATTTTCTCCTAACATATTCACGTCATCCGCATAGACAAGAAGCTGATGTAACCCGTTCAATTCCAAACCCTGCCTGTTATCCTGAACTTTCCTAGTGGCATATTCTAGAGCGAAGTTAAAAAGTAAAGGTGATAGTGCATCTCCCTGCTTTAGCCCGTAGTGAATTGGAAAAGCATAAGATAGAAACTGACCTATACGAACTCTGCACAACATGGATATGCAATACACAAATTTTCACTTTGTTATTCAAAATAATTCACTTGTAGTTAATTCTTTTTAATACAGACATCACAGAAACATAACCATGTCATTCAGGTACTATCATCTGGTGGTGGAAGAAAGAAACTCACTGTCCGATATTACCCGATATCCGATACTACCCAACTCTCCCCCAAGTGATATAAGTGTGAGATTTAAAGCTGAAGCGTGGGTTCGATTCCTGGGGGGTATGTAGATTATTTGAACATAGTTTTAATTAATTACCTGATTAACTAACTGCATTTAGATATTAAATAATATAATCACGTTGATTGTGGTTAAAAATATGAAAGCGGGGATTAATGTAGGTTAAAATTTATCGGTTCTGTGAGGCCCTGTAAAGTTTCTCATTACAAATCAAACCTATGTGAATGCATTTCTTATACAACTTCCGATGCAGACCTCTGGTTTTAAAGCAAAATGCATTTTGGGAAAACAAAATTTTTTTCGTTTACAGCAAAACGTTTATGCTTTAAGCAAAAATTTCAGTTTAAAGCAGTTTCGCTAGATTAGTGTGTACGAACCTGATAGATGAATATTAAAGATTTTATTAATTTGTCCTACAGAATAATACCTGTAATATTGACAATTAATATTTGAGGAGAAAAAATTGATCCGGCATCGGAAATCGAAACTGGGTCCTTGCTTCTTTGATATTCTCATAGCTAGCAGTGCATATTTCTGTACAGATTACTGTGCACTTAACTGCGGAATCCCGGCCAAACAGTCACTCAGTTGAGTGCGCCCCTTGTATAATGGCAGTTGACTTGGACATAAAACAACATATATGCCTAACTTGGAGACAGGCCACAAAGGGAAACATTGAAGGAGAAGAGTTCGGTTAGGTGCTGTGGATTGAATTCGGCGTAGCCTAATGATCAGAGCGCTTGGTGCGTAGAACTAATGCCCCGTTCGATCCCTGGCCCCGGAGCGACTTTTTCTCCTCAAATATTAACTGATAGATGAAGTTAAAATGTTAATGAAGGCGAAATGAGTCCGGGGTCAAATGCCGAAAGTTTTTGTATTTAATACCAGCTTGTATTTAAATTTAAATATACAGAATAAAGTATATAATTACAAACAAACAAGAGAAATAGAAATAAAAATAATACAAACAATATAAAAAGGAGATACAGTAGTATTAACAAAATTTGAGACCGAATGAGCAGCGCTCGTGTTCGGTCGCAGTTCAGATATAATATTAATAGGCCTATAAGAGAATATAAAATAAAATGAAATAAAATAGGAAATAGAATTAAAATTACAGTTACAGAAATTATATAATACAATATTAATATAAGAGAAATATAGAAATAAAAAATAATAATAAAAATAAATAAGTAAAATAAAATAGGAACTAAAATTTAAATTACAGCGGCAATGGAATTATATAATATAATATCAACACTAGAGAAGAATAATATCGCACGTGAAAAGTAGGACTTCATAGTTATAGAATACAAATATAATATAGGTTGATTAATTCATACACATAGGCTATAAATTTATTTTATCAAATTGAAGACATTAACACGTTTCTAATTTTCTTGTTATATGTTAGTGGGTTACATGTTAGAAGATCTGGGTGTAATTTAGTTAAAGCATTGTACAACCGAGGGCCAAAATTAATGCTATGCTTTAGACCAGCAGATGTGAGACATTTATGTTCTACTAATGTTGAATTAATATTTCGTCTTGTGTCATAATTATGTGTCTGTAATACAAACTTATTACGAATTTTATGATAAAATTTTAACAGCGTAATTTATAAATTTGTTCAATATTAAATACATTAAATTCAGAATAAATTAATTTATTTGGATAATCGAACTTTTTTCAAACAAATTTTAATTATTCGTTTTTGTAGTAAATTTAACGGACTAAGATTAATTTTTGTACTTCCACCCCAAACAATTATACCATATTGAATGATAGACTGAAAAACGGCCAAATAAACATGTCGTAGAACTCTAATGGGTAAGTAGCATCGAAGATTAACGAATTTACCCAGCTATTTTACTTCAAGTGGTTGGGAGGGAAAAACGTCGGAAATAATCCCAACCAGGTAACTTGTCCAAAATAGGATCTTAAGCCGGGCCCGCTAGTTTCACGATCAAACACTCTAATCATTACTCCAGAACTGTGGACCCATCATCTCCGTTTAATTGTAGACCTGATGTGGACCAATGGACAGGAATTGATTGCATTATGTTTCTTGGCAATATAATGCCCTGCATTCTCTTACACGAGAAGACTGTCGTGCTGACTCCACGCCACTGAATTCCCGCCAGGTCCACGCCGAGAGTACGAGTCAAGGGATACATGATATCGCACAATAGAGAACAGACAAAAATGTCTATAATGGTTACGAAGCTCTCTCATAGTCAGTCTGCCGTCAAAGAGAGTCACATTGTTCCATGCCGCAGGCATTTGCAGATTTAAGCTTGCACAGGCTTCATAATTCTACTCTTACTCTGCAGCGACACGTTAGGCTTTTTCGTGGGCAGACAGAACGGCGTGAAGACAAGTCACTGGCGTGCTGTTGCCCTTAGAGCAATAATGTTAAGAAAACAAGAAATGAAAATTGAAAAAAAAAAAAAAAAAAAAAAAAAAAAAAAAAAAAGAGGAAAATTACGCCGAACTAAGAGGTCGTAATAGTAATATACGTTACAAGAGCGGTATGTTGACGTTTTCATGGTCGAGGAAAAGATTGAAAAAGCGAAACGTAGTTGAGCTTTTTTAATTTCCGAGAACATGAAAACAAACATACCGCTCGTGTATCGTACATTATTTTGTGCGAAGATCGTTTATTACATACCTGAAAGACGAATTTCTAATTAGTTGCAATGAAATCTCCATGTTGGTTTCTGTTTAATGACGCCAACTTCGGAACACCAAAATATCTTTCTTCAACATTGTTGCTGTAAAATGTTTTCTGTGTTTACTATACTCCAGCAGGCTGTGATATACGTCTGTCTTTTTTTTCCCCCCAGTCTATAAATGCGAACTTAAAACAAACGGTAAGGTTATGTAATGATTTATTTTTCATTTTAATATTTTAACAATATTATGTATATAACATATTGCAGTAATAACATCGGCATCTGGAATCTCGTTGATTTTTTCACGGCTTCCTTAATGTTACTTGTATCAGGAATGCAATAAATTTCGTGGAGTAGTAGACTTTACTTAATTTTTGCAAATATTTAAAAACAATAATTAACATTGCAATTTAGGTGAAATTGCAGTGGTAAGTTTCCAATTTATAATTGTTACTATGTTAAACGTCTCTAAAAATAATATGTTAAAAGCCTAAAGCAGTAAAATGAATGTCGCGCTTAAGCGGTAAGAAGAGGGAAATTGTTATGTGTGTTACGTCGGGAATACTGAATGTGGTATTTCATACTTACCGCGTATTGGTTCTGTGCGGAAAACAAGCAAATACGCACGATCTCGCACAAAATTAATTAAACGTATATATAATTTATTTCCAAGAAATAGTCTGCCCAGGCATCCTGGGTTGTCAAAAACACGGAATAACACACATATAAGAATAATAACGATCACAGTAAAATAGATGAGTCAAATTGAAATGTGATCTAGGAGCTAAAATTTAAGAAATAATAAATTTGTACATATATTACAACAATCACACACTAACGAATAGAAAGAGGGGGAGTATGATATTCTGTATAAATGACTTTTCAGAATTGCCACAGACCCTTTAACCCTAGAACACAAAGCCTCGTAATTTTTACGAAGGGTGTTTGGCAACATTGCTCTCCTTCTTTGGTTTTTGAAGTCATATTCCTCCCCTTCTTAGTAGCTTCCTGTTCAAGGACGAGGGTGGTCAGTGTGTCAGTTTTCTCTGTATTGAGTGCTTTCTTTGCTTATGTGGGGTAGGTCGTAAATTTTACGAGGCTTTGTGACTGCGTTCGTGTCTTCTGACAAGGCAAGAATAAGTTATTTTACATTTCATTGTTATATTATCCATGGGTATTTGCGGCGTTATTGGGTATTTATGTTCGGTTATTCATTGTTACAAATGAGCATTATAAACGGAGATGATCCTAATTTTGGAGTAAAAGTTATGAAAATGTTTGATGAATGTGGAGATGGCAATGATTCCAGTAATGACACTAGTTCTAATGAAGAGATAGATCACGTGGAGACAGATGATATAATACCTACTGATACAGTCCACACCTATGGAGTAACGGTCAGCGCTTCTGGCCGCGAAACCAGGTGGCCCGGGTTCGAATCCCGGTCGGGGCAAATTACCTGGTTGAGGTTTTTCCGGGGTTTTCCTCAACCCAATACGAGCAAATGCTGGGTAACTTTCGGTGTTGGACTCCGGACTCATTTCACCGCCATTATCACCTTCATATCATTCAGACGCTAAATAACCTAGATGTTGATACAGCGTCGTAAAATAACCCAATAAAATAAAAAAACCTATTGATACAGATGAAGTTGAAGATGAAATTATTACACAGAGAGGGGGAATTATTATTGATGCCAGTAGAAGCAGTACTTTGGAGGCTAATTCTCGGAGGCAAGTTGGGCCTACTCAAGAAGGCTTGTATATACATCAGAAGACAGTTCGGTCTCTGGAAGTGAAAATGAAGTGAATGAACATATTCCTAACTCGTTATCCAATCCAAACTTAGTTAGGCCACCAAAGAAAATATTAACTGGAAAAAATAACCATCGTTGGTGTACAGAACCTGCGGAAGGACATCTCGTCGCACAGCATGCAGAAATATAATTCATTTCATTCAGGCTCCTTTAGGGCATGCTAAGGAGGCAAATAGTCCTATGCAAAACTTATCTTTGTTTATGACTAATGAAATGCTTCAAATGATAGCCAGTCACACAAATGAGGAAATACTGTAGAAAGAAAAAGGGTAAAATATAAATAACCAACTAACACCCAGGAGAGAACTTGTATGCTGAAATGAAAGCATTGTTAGGACTTCTGATCCTAACTGCGGCATCAAAATAGTGATGGCTTGTGACACGAAAACAAAGTATATGGTTGATGCTTCTCCATATCTCGACAAGTGCACAAAGACAGGGTGAATGCCGTTTGGGGAATTCTACGTGAAGGAACTCACAAAGACTCTAAGAGGCTCTAACAGAAATATCACGGTAGATAATTGGTTTACTTCTGTTAAACTTGCTGATGATCTCTTGAAAGATAAATTAACTCTCGTTGGTACTATTCGCACAAATAAGCCAGATATTCCCCTGAACCACTTATAACCAAAAATAGGAATATAGGCTCATCTATGTTTTGCTTTGACAAAGAAAAAAACTTTGGTTTATTTCAAGGCCAAATCCAACAAGATGGTTATTCTGTTGTCCACTGCCCATGATCAACCCACTCTAAATGAAAATACAAATAAACCACACATAATAGATGACTACAATGCCACAAAATACGGTGTGGATACTCCAAATGTGCAGCAACAATTCTTGCAGCCGAAAAACTAACGGTGGCCCCTATGTGTTTTCTATGGAAAATATAGGGTGTCTCAACTTCTACAGTTCAGCGCAAGAAATGTGCAAGAAAATCCTTCCTAATTCAACTAAGCGAAGAGCTTACTAAACCACGGATGATGAAAAGATTGCAAATAGCCAGCTTGCAAACCAACTTGCTGGATTTGATAGAAGCAGTCCTAAGAGACAATTGAAACAACGTCAAGAGTCAACTACAAACAACAAAAGAATCATATGTCCCATCTGTCCATCAAAGAAAAGAAGAATGACTACATCCTACTGCAATCAGTGTGAACGTGCGTATTGCGAACATCGCGCTAATTTGTATACAAATTGTTGCAAATATGACAAGGAAAAATGTAATAAAATTAATTGTACTTTAGGGAAAGTATGTTATGATTTTGTGCTTATGTAAGTTTAAGTGAGAATTTAGCCTTGATTCTTAATTAAACTGAAAGGTCGTAAATTTTACGAGGCTTTGTGTTCAAGCAGGCTTGAAATAGGCTTTGTGTTCTAGGGTTAATGCTAGAAGTAATTATTTTTGGAATGATGTCATGGATTCCAAATGTTTTGACAGTGTTTACAGTTGATAGTGGGATGGTGCCCCTCGCTCTGATCATTAAACCATGTACTTCCCAGGTGCCTTCCATCTGATATTTTTCTCGAAAATACGGAATAGTAAGCTAATAAATTTGTTGTTTCTCTTTGTTGACCTCAGATGGTTGGGTCTGGCTCATATCAAATCTAACAGTTGGGTCCAGTATAAAGCCTTTACTATTAGTCTTGTCTAGAGCCACGATGTCCGCTCTTCTAATTCCGCCGCCTTCAGACACAACGCAGTGCACCTCTTCATGGACCTCGAAGGATCTTTTTCTAAGGGCTTGTGCTATTAGTTTTCGGATGTTATGATGGCGTGAATTTCTCACGAGTTCTCCATGCTGACAGGATCCTAGGACGTGTGCTAAGGTTTCAATCTCGTTGCAGTATATTCCGTGTTTAATTTAAACGACTTTTCACTTTCAGCGGCTGCCTTCGATTCCCATTCCCCATCCATCTCTATCATCCCAGGAACCATCTTCATGTCCTCTGGCTCGTATGCCCTCAACAACTCCTCCTCTCAATGTAAACCTAGGGCGTCTTTTCTTTCTTCATCCTGGAGGAGGCTAATTTAATATCTTGTTGGGCCATCGTATTTCTGGCATCCGTTGGACATGCCCAAACCATCGAAGCTTCCGACATTGCAGACGATCAACCAATTTTTCTTTGATGTCAAGTTTCTGCATTATGGAGTCGTTTCGTACCTTCTGAAGGCGGAACAAGCGTAGACTTCGGTGTAGCTCATCCATTTCCTCAGCTTTAATGCGGTTCTTCTGTCTTGCTATTAGTGCCCTAGCTTCTCCAACATATGTCATGATGCCCTCCAAAATTATAGAGTACAGCGCTTATGGAGTGCGTTGTTGCGACGTCAACTGCAGAAGAGTAGCTTAAGTGAAATGTCACAAGTACATAGAGCTTATCTATGAAACGTTTCTTCTTAATTTGTGAATCCATTTTACACTCTGATATCTTATAAGCCTGTATCTCATTTTATCTTGTACAAGTTTTACTTTAAGAAACTCTACGCACAAGCACTAACACACACACGCACACACACATAAAATTACTTTCCTTACTTCTACAAAATTGGACATTCTGTAGTGCTCGGGAAAAGTGGCACAAGTCAAAAATGTTAATTTTACAGAAGAAGGAAAAACCTGTCTCGACACTGGTTTATGTCGATTTGATTTTCTTCTCCATGAATTATTGTAATGGGAGAAATACTTATGTCTCTTTTCCCAAGAGAGCAGATGTTTCGTAAGTTGTCAATAAATTAATAAAAAATGTTTGTGGAAATTGACTTATGCCACTTTTCCCAAGCACTGCAGAATAAAGCTATAAAATTACTTATGATCGTCAATGCACGTGATCGTCTCAAGATTGAAATGTATATAACTCCGTGATCTCCATGAGGCAAAATTCGAATGTGTGTATGTTGTACGATAGCTGCAAGAGCTATCTCAGCGCATCAAAACGAAACAGAACAGATATCCACCTTTTCCTAAATTATAAATCTGGAACTAAAGCTACAGACTTGGGGTTTTTTTAGAAACAACTTCCATCTCCCAAGGACATTTCTTCCGCTTTGACCCCATGTACAGACAACACCGAAAAAAGTTTTCCGCTGGCTGACTTTTTCGTGTTTTGTGTAAAACTTTCTGACTATTACTGAAAAGAAAGAGATATTCTGCATTTTCTTGTCATTCAAATGTAGGTTTAAAATTACGTACGTGGAAAGTGAATGTTTCTTAACCAACAGTAAAAAGGAAAAGTTTCTAACTAATTTAATATAGGAGTTATGACACGATATATTTGGTATACTCGTAGCAAAGATTTTGCATTTGGAGTTAATTGTCATTATATTGACATTTTAACCCTTAATTACTTTGTAAGACATGTTTCATTAATGCCAACAGATGGAGCTTCAAATTCTCTACGTAACTATATATTTGTGTGTTTTTAATCGAATACTACAGTATATATTTTTACGGAAATATGGCAACCTCGCTAGGTTAAAAAGAATAGCACCGGCCCATAATACTCCATTAAGTATATTCTTTGTCAAGAAAGGCATACAAATTATTTTAATTTTCTTAAAATTCTGAAATAATCTGTAATCCGTTTATAATTTTCGAAAGATATGCAGCATCCAATTAAGGTGATATATTATTTTCGACTGAAGAAAATATAAATTAATAAAGCAATATAAATTAAACGTGTGTAAAGCGAGACTGTACAACTTTGTATGAAAATTCTTTTCACCTTACCCATTCTCTTTTGCTATCGAACCGTAATCCAGTTACAACTAAAAATAGCAACATTCAGTACTAGATTACCAGTAATGTTGACATGATATGATGTGATATGATATGATATGATATGATATGATATGATATGATATGATATGATATGATATGATATGATATGATATGATATGATATGATATGATATGATATGATATGATATGATATGATATATGATATGTATGATATGATATGATATGATATGATATGATATGATATGATATGATATATGATATGATATGACATATGATATGATATGATATGATATGATATGATATGATATGATATGATATGATATGTATGATATGATATGATATGATATATGATATGATATGACATATGATATGATATGATATGTATGATATGATATGATATATGATATGATATGACATATGATATGATATGTATGATATGTATGATATGATATATGATATATGATATGATATGACATATGATATGTATGATATGATATGATATATGATATGATATGACATATGATATGAAATGACATATGATATGATATGATATGATATGTATGATATGATATGATATATGATATGATATGATATATATGATATGATATATGATATGATATATATGATATATGATATGACATATGATATGATATGACATTTGATATGATATGATATGATATGATATATGATATGATATGATATGATATGATATGATATGATATGATATGATATGATATGATATGATATGATATATATTTTGTGTCAACATTTACATCCATGTAACGTGGACCTCACAATTTTGTATCCGGTGCAACAATAAAATTACATTCATTACAGATATACAGTGGAAGCTCTCAAGTTCGATAGAAATCAAGTTCGACATTCTATAGTTCGACTGCTTACGTAGACACGCCCCTATACGGGCAGTAAGAAATGGGTTGCCATTTGAATGGAAATTGGTCCTGTGTCTTGTAGTGATACTTTGTTAAAGGAAAACAGAATATTTTATTGATTAGGACATCCGTATTGATCACTGATTTAAATTAATGAACTCTTCTTTTTCTATTTGAGAATTGTGCCGTTTGTGAGACGGAACTGTCGAAACCCACTGTGGTACTAGAAGCGCATACACAAGTCTCGGGGCGGGCAGGAAATGCAAGTACAGTACTGTATTCTTGATGGATAACCAATAAGAATTTGTATTCATTTCACCTGCCACACCCACTACCCTTATTGGTCAGAACTTTAATTCTATTCTGTGAAACTTCGGAGAGTCCACTGCTCTTATAATTTAACTTTCGATTCAATTTAAATTGATCAGTATTCCCACCTTTAATACCTAACGATTTAATTTAGATAATTCAAAATTGACATTTTTACAAGTCCTTTCTTGATTTCCAGTTCACTTATATCGAACACACGCTGTTTCTAATAATACTTGTTACTAAAACATACTACACCATTGCCAAATAATGTCTGTTATTATGTCTGTTTCTTGTGTATATTCCATTTTCAAATCTCACTCATTTTCTACATATTATACTTCGCTATCCTAGCTAGCCTCCTCCACCATACTCCTTACCTATTTTCATTATCTCTATCATCTTACTTAACTTCCTATTATACTCCTATAATTAATTCATTTTTTTTACTTACTACGTATACCATCCCATCGCACCTCCTCATACTCATCTTCTTTCACAAGAGCCCTGCCAAGACTCTGGAATTCGCTACCTGCTAGCATCAGGGACTGTCGAAATAAAATTGAATTCAAACGAAAACTTACTAGGCACTTGGTCAGTAATTGATTACTTGTAAATAGTTTCTTTAATCTATGACAAAATATTTCAATATTCAGTAATTTCCTCACTATACAATTTTGTTATTCTAGATTTAATTTGTAATTCAGTAAATATGAAATATTCTTTGTTTCTCTATGATAAATTATCTAGCTTTAATCATTCAGGTAATCTTTTCGTACTTTGATTTTATTGTAATTGTAAATTTAATACTAACTGTAATATTATTTGTAATTGTAATTGTAAATTTAATACTAATTGTAATTTTATTGTTGATATTGTAGTTGGAATCTCCTGGTAGAGGGGCAGAGAAGGCCTGACGGCCTTATCTCTACCAGGTTAAATAAATAAATACTAATACTAATACGTCCTTAGCCGTCTCTGGACAGAAATATCCACTTCACACTTTTCTGTTATAAACTCGTTATTCTTTTTCTTCTCTTCAATTCTCACCATTTCAGCCCTTGCACTCACAGAAACAATTTCACTTCTCCTCTCGCCACTGACCTTCTTTCCCACTAATCTAGTTAAATCACTTCCCGAATCACTTGAATTTTTATTCGTGTCACTAAACTTCATTGCATTTGTGGTACTTAAGCCGCTCTTATCTGATTTCTTCGCATATGTTTTCTACTTCTGTATTCTTGATCTCAGCATTTCCAGGTTCTGTCTCGCTTCCTCCGGTGCGATCTGCAATTCTGCCAATTCTCCGTCGTCTACACGTACCTGATCAACGATCTTGTTATGATAGATACTTTCCACCACAATTGCTAATTGAACAGATTGTCCATCACCTGTCACGTATACTTTGTCCCAGTTCGAATTGCGATCATCGCTTAAACTCTGTGTAGCTGGGCTGGTCGGTATTAATCTATACCAATGATTTTCTTCAATTTCCTATTGTCCAGTTGATTACTACTAATGTTCACCGTCGTGGAGTGACTGTTAACATGTCAAATCCTGGTTGGGCAAGTTAGCTTGTTTATGTTTTTCGGGGGCATTCCTTCAACCCAGGCCTGCGGAACTCGCAAAGTAGGGAAACTATGACGTCAGCCTCACTCCACTTCTATTGGGGATGATCGACTTCCGCCCCGAGAATGAATGTTGATGCAGCCGAGCGTAACTAGAACCCCGTGACCGCACTGGTAGAAAAGGTGGGTGGGGTAAAAGAGGGGAGGAAGGCAGTCGCTCTCAAGAGCTACAGTTCTGCAGGCCTGATTCAACCCATTAAACGCAAATGCTGGGTAACTTTCGGCGATGAAATCTGGGCTCATTTCGCTGGCATTTTCACATTCATCTCATTCATACGATAGATAACCATAGCAGTTGAGAAATCGTTGTAAAATAACTAATTAAAATTTACCAGGAATAAAATACTATTATTATTATTATTATTATTATTATTATTATTATTATTATTATTATTAGAGGGGGAACCCTGGGTAACATAATTTCAGGAGGTTATTCCTTAAAATATTCCAAACGAAAAAGTGTAATACAATTTTTCCTCGTTTTTGCTTCCTTTTCGAGATAAAAATTGTTTTATAAGATACATTTCGTAGTGTTTTTGGAAAACACATTGATTTAATTCCCAATATACTCAGTCAGTTTAAGAGAGCAGTGTATTGCGATAATAAATGTTTGAAAGAAGTTTATTTTTTCCCTTAAATGTGCAGAAATTTGATCCGAACAAATGTAACTTTTCGTTCTGCAAAGGGATTTTACGATGTTACATTCTTGGGATAAAATTTCTACACATTTAAAGCAGAAAACTAAAATTATTTCAAATATCCATTGCCATAATACACTGCTCTTTTAAACTGACATAGCATATTGGGAATTATATCAATGGTTTTTCCCAAAACACGCTATGAAACGTTTCATATAAAACAACTGAAAGGTTCAGAGACATGGTGGGCCAAGCGCCATTTATTAAAAACGGAGAAAGCTAGGGTTAAAGTTAAGTGAATACCATAGTTTAATGAAGATTGACATATCATTTAGTTTGAATGTGTATACTTTATATTACTTGCTATAAATTTCCAATGAATTATGGTAATAACTTCATTTTAACCCTTGTTCTATACAGTTTTAGTAAATGGCACTTGGCCCACTATGGTTCTGAACCCTTCAATTCGTGTTTAGATGCGTTCAACTGGCTGAAATTTAAAAAGTGAATGAAAACTCATTGAAATATGTACCTGCTGAAGGAACGTTGATGTTATACTTTTTCTTCGCAGAACGTAGACCAGTTTAGGATTTAAAAAATTCAAGAAACTCTTAAATTATTTATAATATTTTCAATCTCGTATTTATGCGAAATAATTTCCTGCTCAAGGTACAGAGTTCAAATTTGATTTCAGAAACTACCAGTAGGTCTACTATTGTATCTGAAAACCAGACACATTTCTCATATTAATTATTTGTAACTTTGTAAATCTGATTTTTTTTTAAGTTCACAATCGTTTATGTTTCTAAATACAAAATAAATGTATATTAATAAAACCTTCTTATGATGAAGGATGGATAGTTCAGAGAAAAACTCTCTCCGGCACCGGGACCCGAACTCGGTTTCTCAGCTCTACGTGCTGACACTTTAGCCACTAAGCCATGCCGGATTCCAGCTCCGATGTCGGATCGAATTCACTCAGTTTAAGTTCTACCTCTTAGTTTCCCTTTAGTGGCCAACCCTCATGCACTGTGTCGCAGATGTGTGACAGTGGCACAATGTCCAACACACTATGTGCAGAGGTGCACTCATTACGAGTGACTAAGTGGCCGGGATCCGACGGGATGAGCGCCGTCTTGAATCACTAAGTGATTAATTACGCACATCGTATTATTATGATGTACCGAAGTATATATGATATTTCCGTGCAGAAACTCAGCGTTATCATGTGATGAAAGATGGATAGAACAGAGAAAAACTCTCCTTCTCTTCTATCCATCCTTCATTATACGATAACATAGAATTCCAGCACGGAAATATCATATGTACTTCGGTACATATTTTAGATTTTATAAAAATAATTGGTTCTAACATATATAATTAATCCCCCTGAAACCGAAAATCGCTCTTTTGAAATTTTTGTTTGTATGTCTGTCTGTCTGTTTGTCTGGATGTTTGTTACCTTTTCACGCGCTAATGGCTGAACCGATTTATATGAAAATTGTAATATAAATTAAGTACGTTGTAACTTAGAATTTAGGCTATACGCCATTCAAAATATTTTATTTAGAAAAAGGGGGGTTATAAGGGGGTTTGAATTAAATCGAAATATCTCCCTTATTATTAATTAACATGAAAAAAATTACATAACAAAAGTTTCTTTAAAAATAATTTCCGATATGTTTTATCCTATGCAACATTTTGATAGGACTGATATTTAATGAGATAAATGAGTTTAAAAATTACAAAAACAACGCCATCTAAGGCGGTGTAATGAAATAAAAAACAAATGACTTCGTCTATAAGGGGCTTTGGACAACAACAATCAAAAGCTATGAAACATAGCCTACAGAGAATGTTTCTATGTTTGTATGAAGTAATATCGGAAACTAAATTAACCGATTTGTATAATTAATTATTAATTAACCATTGGAAAGTGTAGTTTCTCTAGATGGACATAATGCTATAATGTTATTACAGTAACTTCTGAGTGAATCGAGAACAGGTAAGATTAAAAGACTTTGTTTTATTTTCTAAATCATATCCACAGCTCTTTATATGATCTCCTGGGCGTCGCAACCCACACTTTGTGAACCACTGACCTAAGGTAGGATGCTCGTTTATTACGTCAAGTTCTGTGCCTGTAGATGTCCGGCGTCGTGCTGACCTCACGTTGCGAGAGTCGCGTTGCTAAATATGTAACCGCAATTTAGTTAGGCCTATTCCTTTTTTTCCTCTTCCCAATATATTGTCACATTATAAGGTTAATATTATATTGCCTAATATATTTTGTATTCTTGTCACAACAATTATGTACCTTCGAACATGGCAGATACTTCTTTTTTATGCGTTTATTATGCCTACGTAATAACTAAGTACAGTAGAAATTCGATAATCCTGATTGGGACTGGAATTAATTCGGATTATCGAACATATGGAATTATTCTCCCTGAATTAAAAAAAAAAACACAATTTAAAGTACTTAAATATAAATAAAAAGGTGGTATTTCCCTCCGTCTAATTCTGCTTAACCCTCCATTTTACCCCACTTAAAAACCACTGCGTGAAGCAGAATTACATGGAGGAAAAGATATTAATTTCTACCACCTTTTTATACATTTTAAACTATTGTGAAATGTGTGTTTTTTTTAAGTTCAGGCAGAATAATTCCATATGTTCGATAGTCCCGGTCATAGTAAATTTCATTCATTCTTCAGGAGATTTCATATTAATGTAGAGAATAGAAATGAATGCGTTTGTGGAAGTGAACAAACAGTAGAACATTTGTTATTTGATTGCCCACTTCATGGATATAGAAGATACAGCATTGAAATGCACTTAAACAAAAGTAATATGAGTTACAATAAGCCATTGTACAACGTTTATACTAGAAATTGTTGTCGGAAGGTATTTATTAATTTTATGCTCGACCATGCCGAAATGTACTAATTATACACCTGGTAACAGTCCTTTAATGCATGTCATTAAAGTGCAGGTCTTCAGCCAATTATAACTCAGCTTACATGTGTTCAGCCAATGACAAGTCAGCTTTGTACGTTATAAACCCGCAATTATCGATTATTCTCGGATATGCAATCGAAAGAGAATTAGCGAAAAGTCAAGGAGGCTGGAAATCCAATACTGTCGCAGAAGGTTATGTTCTGTTACTATAATAATTAGCGTTAATTGTAAATAATATTCAAATAAATTCAATTTGTCATCTCGTTTTTCAATGTCGAATTCAATAATCAAGGTTATAACATTATAATATTATCAAGTTTAACGGGACTACGTCAAGGTCAATGACATTATTGTTCCTCGGAAAAAATCAATACTTTCGCGTTTGCGCACATCTCACAATTCACCACCTAGAACAAGGTCACTTCCGATCTTGTCAGATACAAATAAAATGTATACATCTGAATACCGGTAATTTCAATTTAGAAATATGGTCGAGCATAAAAGTCGTATGAAACTCGCCTATAATGGTAATTAAGAAGCTCGTATGAAAATTATGAAACTCGCTTGCGCTCGTTTCATAAACATCCATACTACTTCTTAATTACTATCATTATGGGCTCGTTGCATAATGTACTATTATTCATCACATCAATAGTAGTAGAATGGAACAGCTTACCTGTGGCAATCTTTCATGGTGGTCCTCTTAAAATCAATATATTTAAGGAAAGGTTGAGAAGATTAGACTGAATACGTAATTGGAAGTGCAGTGTAATTATTTAAGTTGTGTCATGTAATTAATTGAGTTGATATGTAATTAATTAAGTTGATATGTAATTAATTAAGATGATATGTAATTTAGTTGATATGTAAATAAATTAAGGTGATTATGTAATTAATTAAGATGATATGTAATTATTTAAATTGATAATAGTTGGGTGAAACAGAAGTACTTAGAAGTTAACTTTACTTTTGCTTATTGTAGGCGTTATTATAGAATAGTTTTTATTTATAGTCCTAGGTTTATTGCATCTCTTTATTTGTAATTAGAAATAAATTTAGGTTTATTTTATTTTATTTTTTTAATTTTTCTTTTATTGCTGTAATTATTGTATAATTATAATGGTATTATTGTGTATTATGTATCACTGCCATCGGGTGTATACCCAATAGTAGTGATAATACATACATACATACAAACAATATAATATTTTAAATGTCAATATTGTCCTTGTATTGTCTGTACTATTTAAAAATGTTAACCCTAAAGTAATATAAAATGTGCCTCTGTGCTACGCTATAAAAGGGTGTGTATAAATTTCAATTTATTTGTGTATGAAATACTTGTTTGTATGATTATGTGTGTATATTCCATATTACTCTAATATGTTTAATAATATTTGTTGACTTATGGATGCTATACATAATATTTCATGTCAAACTCTATGTTATTGTTATTCTACGTTATGTTATTGTAATTATGGATGGTATTGTTAATGTGTTCTATGTAATTACTCGCTTTATTTTATGTTTGAAGTGTTTGTTTGCAGCTTTTGTATCTATCGCAAAATTAAGATCATATTTATCTTATTCACAACATCGACAGAAGAAAAATGTAAAAAACTTATTTATATTGTTATCTCTACTTGGTTGAAAACTTTAACCCTAATATACTTATGTAAAATAAGATTTGTGAGAGTTTGGATTATCGGACTTTCGGATTTGTGAGGTTCGGAATATCGAGGTTCTACTGTACTTACATTGTGTATTTAATAAATAACCGCAAATATTAGGGTAAACGCAGGTGAATCGGATTGGAGGACGAATCGGATCAGTTAATATAAATTGCTGGTCCTAGAGTGCGCTAGTGAGTTCTTGCTGATACCATCCTCTGAAGTCAAAGAATGCTATTATTTGAGTTCGATGACCATAAGAAGTTGGCGTGTGTACGACCTGCTGGTGATAAATAGACTACTTTTCATAAGTTTGAGGTACGTAGATGCTCTGAATTTGCCATTTTGTTATTTTTTAGCTCTGGATTAAACAATTTTTTGAACACACATTATTAAAACTTACGCAACAAGTTATGTAGTAGGAAAGAACAGTCTGTCTTAATTCTATAACCTCACTTGATGTTCTCATTTATTTCCTGCCAGTGCTGCCAATTTGCAAATATGTATTTCTGTGCATGTGCGGACGAAACGGATCAGTGAATGGCAAAATATTTTATATAGAAATGGCATTATTGTTTTTTTTTCTTTTAATTCCGGATGGGTAGACTTCAGCACGAGAAAGACCCAGACAAATTGCTTGTCTTCTCACTTCACCAGAGAACATAGCACAAATGAAGAAAAAGCAAAAATTAAAAAAACGAGAAGATAAATATTAAGAAAGGATGCAGAATGAACAGAAAAAATGTGCAAAGAGAAAGTGAGGACATGATTGAGATTAACGATAGTGATGATGACGACGACGACGACGATGATGATGATGATGGTGATTATGATGAGGAGGATGAGGATGTGGTTGTAGAAATAGACAATGAAGGGAGTGATGACATGTGCCAATTTTGTATGTTGAAATATTCTGATCCCAAGTCTGTGAAGAAAGGAGAATGGATAAAGTGCCAACGTAAGTGTGAATGGTACCACGAGGTGTGTGTGGGAGCTAAGGGCAGAAAGACGTTTATCTGTGGAAAATGTGTTGGAAAACAGAGAAACTAAGAAATGTGATTTTGCTATTACTGAGCATCTAATTTTGTATGTTATAGCATGAATAATAAGTTTCCACTGCTTTTTCTTTCAATCCGATTCACCCGCAATACCAATCCTATTCACCCGCCACTGGAGGGTGATTCGGATCAATTTTAACAACCAATTAAGTTGAAGAAAAATAAAACATAATAACTATTTCTGACAGACTGTTGCGTCAGACTTAAAGTTAATGAAATTATCTTGCAAGACGCAAGAATTAACAGCGTATTACCATTTTTATTTATAATTATTTTAAAAATGATCCGATTCGCCCGCGTTTACTCTACTAACACTTCACAATAAGTCTAGTCTCTGGCTGTAGTGTCCCTTAGGGTCCCTCCTCCGTAAAAAATGAAAAATAAACAATCATATAAGAAAAGCTCTGAAAGTCAGAAAAACAGTGACAGGAACTATAAAGGCAAGTCCTATTAAGGGTCACGCTCCATTGAAACAGGTTCAATTCTATTTAACACACTTCCTTGCATGGAATGCCATTATCGGTCAATAACAGTATGTAAGAGATACACGAAATAAAAGAAAAATAAACGTAAAAAAGCGACATCAAATGAAAAGTGAAACAATGATTATTAGAAGCGTTTTCATTGTTCCATCGGGATTCCACCAATATTTGAGAATCATTTAAATATTGACTATTACCCTTTACTACGTCACACTACTTTTGACCAATAAAACGGTAAGAAATGACGTCTTTCAACCAATTATGGCTGCTTATCGCACAATTTTATCGCGTCCCTAGCATTTGTTTAATTTTATCACTACCCTAGCATTTGTTTCTTTGTTTGCCAACATTTCAAGCCGCACTGGTCTGGACGTCAAAAGACAGAAAATTACAAACCACTCCAGTCGATGCACAGAACTTTCAATTATGACTCGCATTGGCATTCAAGAACAAGTATTAATAAAGATCACTGGTCATAGCTATGCATCTTCTCTGAAACCCTATTTACAAATAAATGAAGAGCAGCATTCGGAAATCCTGAATAAGTTGAGGGATACACCATGTACATAAACGAGTTCAATTCTTTTACGCACACGTCTAATATAACATCAACTGAACCACCAACCACTAAAACATTGAAATTTGAAAATTGTACTTTCAATAATTGGTTCTTTTAAAATAATTCATGTTTATTTTTTACTTCATCATCGTTAATTAAAACGTTTCTTGTGTATTTCATCATCCCTAATTAAAACTTTTGTAATATTCGTTTATATTATTTAGGTTATGTTATAGCTTCTGCTATATCATATTATGAATAATCACGAATCAAAGATTGTTTAATACTGAGATATATTGAAAATCATCTGTCAAGTGACGTTGATTACTGGGATCCAGATAATTGAAGTGGAATGCAACTGTTTTAATAAAAGTGAAACTGAATCAACAAAGTCTTCTTGACCAGTAACCTTCCACAGAGTTCAACGAAGATTCCTTAGTTGGCACAACTAATAACAAGAATAAAGCTAAAAATAACACACTACTGCCATCTACTAGCGTAATATTTATAATATTGAGATGGTACAAATTTGAAGACAGTTTTGTATTTTCGTAAATCAATTAATATTTTATTGAATTGGAGTACTTCGTTATTTCTAATCTTCTAATCGTGCGTCAATTAAATGCCACTCGAGTTTTGATTTTCTCTAGATAAATCAAAACCTCTAGTGAGATTACTGTTGAGAAAGTAGTAAATACGCCGGGACCGATCAAATTGATCGCTGCAACAGGGTTTATCATATTATCTGTTTTCGATATACGGAGTTTCGACCGTATTCACGATTTCTTCTGTACTGTATATCGAATGAAAGAGGTACGGAGGAATTTCAAACTAAAAAATATATATATATATTTTTTTCAACTTATTGGAACATATGTAAGAGCTGCTTAGTGTAAAAATCCTCCTCAAAAATGCATTCTGGCGTACGAAAGAAGCTTAGTTTATATATCAGTATATAAATTATGGGTTTCGGCAACTTGAATCTCGGGTGATGTATAAATAAGGCCGGGAGGTATTAAATAAATCTTAGATTAATCTGCGAGACCCCTTTGGTCCTCTTTTCCTTTCAACATGTACACGCAGGGGATACCGCAGTGGTCTATCCATCCATATAGTCGCACAAGACTTTGTACAAAATTGCTTGGTATAGCGAGCTAGTTGCCGGGTCGGTGGTGGGAGGAGCAAACGGTGGTCTGTGTAAATCAGGGGATTAGTCGACTCTCGGAGCTGGTTGGGAATCCTTAATGCGGTTTGCGGTCCTGTACCCTTACCCTAGTGGCACACACACAAACCATGCATGCATCTCACAACTTTGTCCGGGCGGGCGCCAGCAACTTTACTACCTGAATCACCGATATTGCGTGTGTCCCCCTCCTGCCCTGCCCTGCACGAAATGGTATTTAACGGTTGTTGAAATGGTTCCCGAAATCGGAAAATGGTTTTGTGTATTAGATAAGAGGCAAGAAAAATTTCTATACTCCATTGTCCAAAAACAAAAAATTAATACTGGAGCTTAATTACTATACAAAAATTAGTTTCTCAACGTAGTAATAATAATAGTAATATTAATAGTAGTAGTAGTAATAATAATAATAATAATAATAATAATAATAATAATAAGACTAATAATAATAAATAATTAATAGTAATTATAATACATTTATTTAATTACATTCAGAACTAAGACCAGGAAAATGACTTCTCTTCGCCCATTTGCCAGGTTCTAATTCTAATTGAAAAAAATAGGTTACATAGTTATTACATTAATATCTAGACTGCAAATCAAGCTTTCAGGTATAACTCCCTGTAAAGTTGATTTGCATAATTTAGAGGAAAAATTGTTCCGGGGCCGGGTATCGATTAATTTACCTTTATTTTTCAGAATAAACAAACGCTCTAAATTAAATTATTAACTCTAACACCGATCCAACTTTTCCCTCTATATCCACAAACCGTCAACCCCTGTACCAACATTGGAGTGCTACTATAACTCGATGCTTAAAGAGTGAGTTTTCTGTTAACTGAAGAGTGATGTTTATTATGCAAATCATGCTTTCAGGTTATAACTCCTTAAGACAAAGTTGATTTGAATAAATTAAAAAAAAAAAACTGTTCCAACTTTTGTCTGTATCGAACCCGGGACTTTCAACTCTTTCAATGTACCAACGCTCTACCAATCTGGGATGCTGAGGTGCCCGGGAACTCTAACACCGATCCAACTTTTCCCCTATATCAATAACCTCAAATTGGGCCGACAAATGTCAATTAACCAACATTGAGTGCACACTAACTCTGTGTCACTTAAATTGTGGTTTTCTGTTAACGAACAAAATGATGTTTATTATCACAAATCATTTTTCAGGTATAACTCCCTGCAAAACAAAAAAAGAATAAATTGTGGCAGGGAAAAGTTGTTTTGAAAACTTATCAACCCGGTGGACCTTTGCAAATCGACCAACGCTCTACCAACTGACCTTAAATTGTGCCCTTTGGAACTTAACCGACATCGATCCAACTTTTCCTTCTATATTATACAGACCTCAAATTTAATTGACAATTTCCGATATTTACAACCTGTTTTATTCAATATTTAGACTGTAAAACAACATGAAAATGAATACTTATTTACTGGCTTTTAAGGAACCCGGAGGTTCATTGCCGCCCTCACATAAGCCCGCCATCGGTCCCTATCCTGAGCTAGATTAATCCATTCTCTATCATCATATCCCACATCCCTCAAATCTATTTTAATATTATCTTCCCATCTACGTCTCGGCCTCCCCAAAGGTCTTTTTCCCTCCGGCCTCCCAACTAACACTCTATATGCATTTCTGGATTCGCCCATACTTGCTAAATGCCCTGCCCATCTCAAACGTCTGGATTTAATGTTCCTGATTATGCCAGGTGAAGAATACAATGCCTGCAGTTCTGTGTTGTTTAACTTTCTCCATTCTTCTGTAACTTCATCCCTCTTAGCCCCAAATATTTTCCTAAGCACCTTATTCTCAAACACCCTTAACTCTCTCAAAGTGGAGTCCAAGTTTCACAACCATAAAGAACAGCCGGTAATATAATTGTTTTATAAATTCTAACTTTCAGATTTTTTGACAGCAGACTGGATGACAAAAGCTTCTCAACCGAATAATAACAGGCATTTTCCATATATTTTATTCTGTGTTTAATTTCCTCCCGAGTAACATTATATTTGTTACTGTTGCTCCCAGGTATTTGAATGACAATAATAAACATTGGTAAGAAATAGTAATAATAATAATAATAATAATAATAATAATAATAATAATAATAATAATAATAATTTTAATAATATATAATAATAATCAGATAATTTAGGCATTTTTCTATCATATATATATAACCATTAAACATCGATAAACTTATAACAGCTATATTCGTTAACGACAATTGTTTGAAAAATATTTCCTTAACCTATTCTTCAATTGGTTTGATGTCTGACAGTCTCTGATATTACTCGGTAGGGAATTCCAAAGTCGGGGAACAGCCACAGTGAAAGAAGATGAATAGTGGGAGGGAATGGATAATATTGAGCAGTGTTGTGATTGTGTGTCTAGATTAAGATGGGTGGATAAATTTTGGAAACGAGACGCAAGACAGACTGGAGTGGAGAAATGCAATATGTGAAAGTGAAGGAAAAGACAGTGGATTTTCCTATGATCTTCTAGTCGGAGCCAGAACAACATTTCGGGGGATGGTGTCACGTGATCAGCCCGGCGAATATTGCAGACGAAACGGACGTACATATTATGAACATGTTGCAGTCTCTGCGCCCAAGTAACGATTAGGTCATTTTTCTTGGAAAAGGGTAGAAAATTCTTGAATCCCTTAAACGAGTGAATTAGTGAGAATATTTTTTTTTTACAAGTTTCTGCGACTTTAAATGTTCGCATTTAAACTTTTATCCATATAAATACCTACGTTCTTTACTGATTCATGAATGGAATTTATGTGCCATATATTTTAATCGAAGACAAGTTTGTTATGGTAATAGTGCTTAACAAACGTGAATGATCCAAAATTATTGACTATGATTTTTATGGATTTAGTAGGTCTGAATTTTTGTGTTCATGTCCAAATTGAGTCCAGATCGTCATTAATTTTAGTTATTGCAGCATGCAAAGCAGTGAGTAATTGAATTTTGTGCGAGATCGTGCGTATTTGCTTGTTTTCCGCACAAAACTAATACGCGGTGAGTGTGAAATACCACATTCAGTATTCCCAACGTAACACACATAACAATTTCCCTCTTCTTACCGCTTAAGCGCGACATTCATTTTACTGCTTTAGGCTTTTAACATATTATTTTTAGAGACGTTTAACATAGTAATAATTATAAATTGGAAATTTACCACTGCAATTTCACCTAAATTGCAATGTTAATATTGTTTTTAAATAGTTGCAAAAATTAAGTAAAGTCTACAACTCCACGAAAATTATAGTATTCCTGATACAAGTAACATTAAGGAAGCCGTAAAAAAATCAACAAGATTCCAGATGCCGATGTTATTACTGCAATATGTTACATAAATAATATTGTTAAAATATCAAAATGAAAAATAAATCATTACATAACCTTACCGTTTGTTTTATGTTCGCATTTATAGACTGGGGGAAAAAAAAAGACAGACGTATATCACGGCCTGCTGGAGTATAGTAAAAACACAGCAAATATTTTATAGCAACAATGTTGAAGAAAGATATTTTGGTGTTCATTAATTTTAAACAGAAACCAATATGGAGATTTCATTGCAAGTAATTAGAAATTCGTCTTTCAGGTATGTAATAAACGATCTTCGCACAAAATAATGTACGATACACGAGCGGTATGTTTGTTTTCATGTTCTCGAAATTGAAAAAGCTCAACTACGTTTCCGCTTTTTCAATATTTTCCTCGAACATGAAAACGTCAACATACCGCTCTTGTAACGTATATTACTATTAGGATACATATGGCACAAAGCAATTAATTAGAACAATTAACATACTGTTCTAGTTATGTGAATTTAAATCTTTCATACTTTTTGCATAAATATTATTTAAATTGTTCATAATTTGGGTGTACGTTTTGTAAGCAGTGTTCGCAATGATGAGCACAAGGGAAAAACATGATAAGCGACATTTTTCGCTTTATTCAGGAGATAAATTTTGAAGTTCAAAACGCTCTTAAACAAATCCATGTAAACCAATATATTTTGTTATTTGGTTTCAAGGTTAAGTATGTGTTGTAATCCTCTTGAGCATTGAAGTCATTTTGTTGGTCGGAACATAAGCAATTAAAACATATTTTTAGCTTCAGAATATTAGCTAACTGAAGAAATGACACTTCTGAATCGTTGAATCTCTGTGTGTAATATTTTTTACCCATAAAACTAAAGAAAAGAGGTATTTTACTAACAATTTCAAAGTAATGCAACTTTAAAAATATTACGATTAGGACAAATGTTTACATGACATTTTTTGCTCAGAATGTCTTCGGAAAAAAGCTCCATAAGTGACGGTAAATCTTCGTGAATTACTCTGTATAAAAAACTGACTGGAAAATTTTATCAACAGTAATCTCACTAGAGGTTTAGATTTAGGCCTATCTAGAGAAAATCAAAATTCGAGTGGGATTTAATTGACTATTACATGATTAGAAGAAAGTATATAAAGATTAGAAGTAACAAAGTACTCAATACAATAAAATATTAATTGACTTACGAAAATACAACTGCCTTCAAATGTATTATTGTACC
>JAJSOF020000039.1:19338750-19536250 GCA_025594305.2 Periplaneta americana | reverse complement strand
TCCTGATGAAGTACCAAATCTGGAAACATGTCATTTGTTATTTATTACACTATCTACCAAAAAGTAATTGGGCACCCAGGATTTTACGTGCTAGATGCCATGTTTCGGCGGCTACTATGCAGTGGTATGCGGACAATAACGTTCACTGGCCTGCACGGAGTCCTGATCTCAATCCCATTGAGCACCTTTGGGCCGAATTGGACCGGCGATTGAGGTTTCGGGAAATGCGGCCAACTTCCATTGTCCAACTGAGAGCCATATTACAGGAGAAATGGCGACGCATTCCAGTGGATATCCTACACAAACTAGTGGAGGACATGCCTGACAGGGTGGCTGCTGTTATAGCAACAAGAGGTGGTATAACACGATGTTCTAAAAGGGCAAAAACAGTGCCCAATTACTTTTTGGTAGAGAGTGTAGTAAAGTAGTAAAGTAATTTAGATTTGTAGAATTTTCTTTCAGAGGTTTATTGGGATTTAATGTTTAAACACATTCCATAATAGAGGAATATTTAATTTCAAAATATGTAACTACAAACTGTGTCAAAATACAAATATTGCCAAATTAGACGAGTCTCTCCTATATAGGTAAATATATAATGTGAATATGAGACCAGCAATCGGCTGACGTACCCTGACCTTTAAAGGATTGTCGCACCATGAACGGACAGACAGTTGAAGGAGGTTTTTCTCTGCGTTTTTCTTAACAGTCTTGTATAAATGCACTCTTTTTTTTTAAATCCTATTTTACATTTACAATAATAATAGTCTTATGGAAGTTGTAGTATATTTACATTTTCTGCTCTTAATCCATTATTTATTGAAGTTGTGTTTACAATAAGAATATAACAAGAGGGAAAAAGCTGGGGAGCATCCCAGCTGCACTGTAACAAGTTAGTTAAATTAGTGGTTATAAACTGGCGATTTATAGAGGATGCTCGTGTGGAGTGCTGAATAAGTAAGCGGGCGATTTAATTAGTCCGTGGTGTGCGGGTCAGCGTCTTGAAGGCGCAGCGTCGCGGGTGCCGCTCCATTGTTGTGCATATCACCCCTTTGAAATCATACATTCAGCAGTTTTTGAGTACAGATGAAGAGGCGAGACCTGGCATGTGAGCTGTGCGAGAAGGGAAATAACCAGCTATCGGAAACATGATTTGTTTCATGATGGTTAATATTACACGAATTTACCGACACAGAAGTTAATGGTTAATCGCACAGAGTCCTGTTCTTCCCGATCTTGTACTTCAGATTCTTAAACAATATTTTCCATATGCTGTCCTTCTAGGAGGACGTATTCGTGTAATGTCCTACCGGCAGTACGCAAGTTTTTTTTTTATTATCCAATTTAATAAACCCTATTTCATCCTGAGGTATATTAGGGTTATAGTAGGCATCAAAATACATATTTTATAACCAATAGTAAAGTGATAATATAAAATAGTGGTCACAGTTACAATTCACATGGATTATGTAGAAGCCTGCACATTAGTGAAAGAATGGATCCTGTTAAAGATTAATGAGATGTTTGAGGAATAATCAATATAGAATTATACAATAACGTCTAACCGTTTCAGAGTAAATCACGATCTTAAAAATATAATCAATAGTAGATTAATAAAACAAAGTTTCACTTTCACTTTCAAATTAATACTTAATTCATGAACAATGAAACAATTAAGAGTAATAAAGAGATATTACAAGCAATGATTTACGGTTACAAGTTACATACGTGATTCAGGAACATTTGAATCCTATAGATTCAAAATCCCCTATATCTACTTTCACAAATTAAAGGATTTTGAAAGTAACTGGAGGAAAATAGAGGGTATTTTCAATCTAACAGTGACTTTTAACAAACCTTTTGCTTCAAATTTAGTGGCTTTTTTAATTCAATCTATATAAATCATTAGAATTCATTCTTAGTAAGCAATATGTGGGCATAACTCAATTCTAAACAAAATGGTCTTTAGAGGGTTTTGAATCTAGAGGATTCATTTACAATAATTAAAATATAACATAAGTAATGACTTACAACTAACGAATACCGAAATTCTTGAAGGGCAATATATAATGGTAGGGGCAATACAAAAGATTTAAAAACAAATGTAAACAGTACAGTAAAGGAATAGTAGAAAAATGACTTAAGATTACAAATTAAACACATTCTTTTTAAAGCAGTACGCAAGTTAAGGGTGCTGGCGGTACTATCCCGTTTTCCTGCCAGAAGGACGTATTACTTATTTCGTTTTTTTGTTTTGTTTGTTTATACATTTATTCTATTTATTATTTCAATACAGTTTACATAAGTTTTATTGAATTTATAAATACAAAGAGAAAAGTAGTACATTAATAATTCTATTTATTACCTTCAATACAATTTGCACTAGTTTTATTTGTAACATTAGGATGATAACCGAATATATAAAATTTTATTCAAAACATATCAGGAAAGTAAATAATGTACATACATGTGTGAATCATAACATTTTATTATTGTATTTCTTTTTCTTCTTCTCCATCATGGAATTAGGCCTTAGGCCTGTTTCCACATCAATAGATCCTACAATATTCTCGTCACGAGACATAATCATATACTTGGCGTTTTAGAGATTTACTTCCAAACCTATCCTTAATAAATAAAATAATATAAATTTTTTTAATTTTCTGTTTTAAGAAAATACTGATATCTGAACATTTTAAAAATGAATTTATATTTTATCAGACAATCTATGAAAAGTAGGGAAGTATCTTGCATCATATTGCTGATCTGAAATGCACAAATAAACATGCAAAATTTCATCACAGAATGTTGGATAGTTTTTTTAGTTATGTTTGGAATTGCTTCATCTCTACATAATGAACTGGATTTTGAAAAAAGAAAATTGTAAATAACTTTTTTAAATCGTAAAAATTGTTTTTTCTCATATAACAGAAGGACTGTGTTTTACACATACTAATTGTCATTGCTGTACAAGATACAGTAATGAAGGAAAAACATTTTGAATGTTTCCAAAATTTTACTGCTGTAAGCTGTACCTACACTCGACTAAATGTTTTAGAGAAAAACTTATTCAGATATTGAAGTTAGGGATTGATAAGTACTATCCAAATCAAATTCGGAAATTTCCTTGCCTGGAATTCAATCCTGTCTCACAAAATTCATAGCCAGAGGTAGTATGCTACTGGACATATAAGTTAGTAGAAGACTTGTGTCTTTCAGAAATGAAATATCTTTAGCACCGAAAAGACTAAGTATGTGATTATGTCTCGTGACCAGAATAGTGTACGAAATGGAACTATAAAAATTGAAGATTTATCCTTCGAAGAGGTGGAAAAATTCTAATATCTTGAGCAACAGTAACAAATATAAATGACATTCGGGAGGAAATTAAACACAGAATAAATATGGGAAATGCCTGTTATTATTCGGCTGAGAAGCTTTTGTCATCTAGTCTGCTGTCAAAAATTCTAAAAGTTAGAATTTATAAAACAGTTATATTACCGGTTGTTCTGTATGGCTGTGAAACTTGGACTCTCACTTTGAGAGAGGAACAGAGATCAAGTGTGTTTGAGAATATGGTTCTTAAGCAAATATTTGGGGCTAAGAGAGATGAGGTTACGGGAATAGAGAAAGTTACACAACGCAGAGCTGCACGCATTGTATTCTTCACCTGACATAATTTACTCATTATACCCTACCACAAGACATCTTTATATTCTTCATCTTATACAGTTTCAGTTGCTAGAAATTGGAACTCGCTACCGAGTGATGTAAGGGGTTGTTGGACAATAACTTCATTTAGGTAAAAATTACATAAATTCTTACTTAACAAATTAATTGCTGATTAATATTTAATAAATATAATGAAACTAACATCTGTCTATTCTTATTATTATCATTAATTTCTCTAAATTGAATTACAAAACTTCTAATGGCAATTACATTAATATTGTCATTATAGAAATATATTTTACATTTATATATATATTTTTTTTTTTTTTTTCTCCCTGTAACATAGTTCTAGTAAGCTTATATTAAATTAATTTTCATTAGCTATCTCAAATCTCAAATTAATTATAATTAATTGATTGAATTAAATAAGCTCATGAATTAAGTTACTACTTTATCTTACAGGTTTATCTAAATTTAAATAAATATGTAGTCTACTAGTCGTTAAACCTTAACTGAATAATACTGCTGGAGAACCTTTTAAGTGTAGTGTAAATATTCGTAATTTAAATATGTATTCTATTGATTAAGGCTGGTTGAGTGGAAGAGAAGGCCTTATGGCCTGAACTCTGCCAGCGAAAATAAAACATTATTATTATTATTATTATTATTAGCCAATCATTCTCTAGTTTTGGAGGATTCTTATCATCCATCTATCTCCATTAATCTTGAAGTGTATTTGTCGCTACCTGATCACTGCCAATCTAGTACCTTCATAAATTATTCTCAAGGTGATTATTTGAAACTTAACAACCAGTTACCTTTTACCTGTCGGCGATATGATTTAGAAATTATTAATGAATGTGTTTGGATTGAAATTAAAATGGCTGATGGTATTAATTTATTAATTGGAAATCATTACTTCCCACCTGATTTCGGTCATAATCACTTAAAATCTTACCTCAATTTTCTTGAAACAAAACCTTGATACTCATAATTTTAGAATAGTAATTATAGGTGATTTCAATTGTCCTGGTATGGATTGGTCAACTGGTTTTAATCTTAATGATATTCATTACTACTCTAAAATTAAGTCCAGTGATTTATATTCCTCGTCTTGCCTTCTGGGATTAAACCAAATTAATTTTACTGTCTCAAGTAAAAATCTACTTGATCTTGTCTTTACTAATATTATTAATAGTACAGTAAAACTAGCCAATCATTCTTTAGTTTTGGAGGATTCTTATCATCCATCTCTCATTAATCTTGAAGTGTATTTGTCGCTACCTGATCACTGCCAATCTAGTACCTTCATAAATTATTCTCAAGGTGATTACTCGAAACTCTATTCCACTCTATACAATCATGATTGGAATTCCATATATCAAACTACTGATGTTAACGTTGCTGCTAACGCGTTATCCCAGATTATGAACAAAGCTATTTCTCTTGCTGTTCCTGTCACTTTCGTAAAAAAATCGCACTGTCCTAAATGGTTTTCAAATACCTTGCGTATACTTATTAGGAAAAAGAACAAAGCACATAGAAATTTTAAGAAATTCAAAACTGATCACCATTATCAAATTTTTCCAATTACAGAAAACAAGTTAAAGCTATGATTAAATCTGACAAATTTAAATGGTTACAATCCATTGATGAAAATTTGAAGAATGAACCTAATAAATTTTGGAAATACGTAGAATATTTTCGTAAATCCAATAATTATCCCACCGAATTATTAATAAATGGGATTCACATTACTGATCAGCAAGAAATTTCTAATGCATTTGCTAATCAATTCAAATCGATTCAAAAACAGCCTAATTCTAATCTCTGTTTGTTGGAGTATAATTCTACTGACCTCTTATCCTTACCTAAAATTACAGTTGAAGACGTTTCATTAGCCATAAAAAGCTTAAACCTAATAAATCAAAGGGCACTGATGGCATTCCTAATTTTATTATTAAGGGATGTTCTAATATTCTAATACCCGTTTTAATCTTTATATTTAATTTAAGTTTATTACCCGGTACATACCCTATGCTTTGGAAAGAAGCATCCGTTATTCCTATCTTTAAGAATGGTAAAAAAATATTTGTTTCCAATTATAGACCTATTTCAATATTAAACAATTTATCAAAAATTTTTGAAAAAATAATCCACAAACATGTTTCATTTTATGTTAAGAATAAAATTAATTCAGCACAACATGGTTTTACTAAAGGTAAATCAACAACTACAAACTTAGTATCTTACCTTAATCTTGTTATGCCTGTTGTTGAAACCCAAGGTCAAATTGACTCAATTTATATCGACTTTAGCAAAGCGTTTGATTGTTGTACCTCACAATATTCTGATAAATAAATTAAAAAACTTGGTCTCTCTTCTAACTACGTGAGCTGGTTTGAAAACTATTTAACTAATAGACAATGTTGTGTTCGTCTTGGTGATTCTCTCTCGGACCCATTTAATTGTTTATGTGGAGTTCCCCAAGGATCTACATTGGGCCCTCTATTATTTTTATTATTTATTGATGACATATGTAAAAGAATAAGTTCAAACTACCTGTTATTTGCTGATGATCTCAAAATCTTTCGCTCAATAAATAGTTCTGCCGATTGCCAAACTCTTCAAAATGATATTAACTCCATTGAACTTTGGTCTGACATTAATGGAATGAAAATTAATGAAACAAAAACGTTTGTCATTTCGTACTCTCGAAAAACTACTTCCATAAAATTTAATTATTCTCTTAATAACGCCTGTATTATTAGGAAAAATTCTATAAAAGATCTTGGTGTACTACTCGATTCTAAATTATACTTTCACGATCATGTTGAATATATTTATAATCATTCAATAAGAATGCTTGGTTTAATAAGGTCTATAACCTATTCTTTTTATACTCCTGAGTCACTATTAATTCTATACTTCACTTTGGTTCGCTCTAAACTTGAATATGCATCTGTAGCCTGGAATTCCATTACTTCAACCGATTCGGTTAAATTGGAAAATATTCAAAGAAAAATTTTTCCTTATGTGCTTTTCGATATATACCCAATTCCACTGACTTTAACTATGATATTACCTGTAAATATTTTAACTGTTGTAGCCTTTATGCTAGACGTCTAAATCTTGATTATCAATTTTTTTGCAAAGTTATCAAGAGTGATATTGATTGTGAGTCTATCATAAACAATATCAGCCTTCGTATTCCTACAAAAGGTTTAAGATTTCAAAAAAATTTTTATAACTGAAATTCAAAATCACTTTCTCCAGTCTGTAGATGCATAAAATATGCCAATTTGCATGGGCACAATTTAGATCCTTTTTAAGGTTTAGTTTCGTTTTGATTATTAGTCTTTTACTGTTTGTACTCAATTGTATTCATGTATGTTTTTGTTATTTATGATATTATTTATTTTTGTTTTGCACCTTTGTATCTTCTGTTTGTGTATTGTGCTGAACTATAATTGGCCTCTGGCTGTTGTTCAGCACACAAATATTAATAATAAATAATATATAAAAAATTAATTATTATAATTAGGAACATTAAATCCAGACGTTTGAGATGGACATGGCATGTAGCACGTATGGGCGAATCCAGAAATACATATAGAGTGTTAGTTGGGAGGCTGTAGAGAAAAAGACCTTTCGGGAGGCCGAGACGTAGATGGGAAGATAATATTAAAATGGATTTGAGGGAGATGGGATATGATGGTAGAGACTGGATTAATCTTGTTCAGGATAGGGACCAATGGCGGGCTTATGTGAGGGCGGCAATGAACCTCCGGGTTCCTTAAAAGCCAGTAAGTAAGTAAGTAAGTAAGTAAGTAAGTAAGTAAGTAAGTAAGTAAGTAAGTAAGTAAGTAAGTAAATAACATTACAAATCACACCGACGTTTAAAAAAATATATCTCTCAATTAAATTTTAAACAAAATAATATAATGATTTACTTCTCTGTGTTTGGCCATGAGGTAGGCTAATTCCTCCTCCACCTGATCTTATTTAAATTTCAGTACCCTCTGTTATTCAGCTCGTAAAGTCTGCGTGGCTTATCTTAAAGAAGCTCGTGATGGTAAATATACTCCGGTGGAAAGTGGAGCCTCCCACTTTATCAGCCTTCGCTTTATGTTTCTCCAATATGTATTCCAGTCGCTAGGCGACGTGTTATCATTGTATGAGTTCGCTGCTTGTGTTTCAAAGCGAATAGAAGTACGCGTTTGTTTATTTTGCGACGAATCTATGCAGTCTTGCTAAGTGCTTCTCGATAAATACTGATATATTGCTTTTGCAGTAGCAATGTATTACGTTCACTGGCAAACTTGCTGAAATTCAAGGGGAGATGCGACAAGCATCACATTATAGGCTACAATGTGGCATTCAATTTTAGTTTAGGGAAAGTCTTGGCTAGGCTAGTTCATCTCTTCGAGGGCAACTAGGCTTATATTAGTCATATATATATTTTGATGTACCGAAGTACACATGATATTTCCATGCAGATATTCTGCGTCATCATATGATGAAAGAGTGATGGAACGGAGAAAAATTCTCTCCGGCGCCGGGATTTGAACCCGGGTTTTCAGCTCTACGTGCTGATGCTTTATCCACTAAGCCACGCCGGATACAACCCCGACGCCGGTCAGAATCGTCTCAGATTAAGCTCCATTTCTTGGGTTCCCTCTAGTGGCCGCCCTCTGCACTACGTCATAGATGTCTATGAACGCAGGACCGCATGGAAATATCATGTGTACTTCGGTACATCGAAATATATATATGATATGCGTAATAAATCACTTTGTGATTTAAGACGGCGCCTATACCGTCGGATCCCGGCCAATCAGTCACTCATTCGAGTGCACCTCAAAACATGTATGGACTTCGGTCCTGCGTTCATAGACATCTATGACGTAGTGCAGAGGGCGGCCACCAGAGGGAACCCAAGAGATGGAGCTTAATCTGAGACGATTCTGACCGGCGTCGGGGTTGTATCCGGCGTGGCTTAGTGGATAAAGCATCAGCACGTAGAGCTGAAAACCGGGTTCAAATCCCGGCGCCGGACAGAATTTTTCTCCGTTCCATCACTCTTTCATTATATTAGTCAGTTTTACGACGTATGAGATGATTCAAGTAGACAGGAAGCCCGGGTGGATTTCGGGAAGCCGATGCTGACAGGCAGGACATCCTGCCTCCGTCCTGACAGGCAGGTCAACATCCCATACGAGTGGCTGATAAGTCCCAGTGCCCGGAACCCAAGACTTCATCCCATTTTTTTTTTAATTACTGCAAATACTATTGATACTCTACTGGGTGTTCATTTCAAAATGTGTCATGACGTCACTGTTGTTGGGTCACCGATTTGAAGCGAGTTTCAGCTTATATGTTAGAGAAGTTGCCTATTATTTAAGGCGTTCTTCAATCTGAACTTGAGAACGTGTACGGTATAACTTGAACATCGTAGCAACAGATGGCGGTCTGTACGGTCTGTGTGCCTTCATAACCTCTTTCGAACTGTGTTTTGCGCCGGCAAGTCGTACGCAGGGTATTTGTTATCATGGGTTGCGTACGGAACATTCCACAACACAAATCAAATGCTCCGTGTCCATGTTGACCGTCGAAGTTAATGTCAACAAATACGTAAGTAATCGTCTTAACCCTCTCCCCATATCCCTACAGTACGTATTTCCAAACAGTTCACATTCCTGCCACTACCGGCGTTACCGTACGTATCGGTACGTACTCTTCAGAATGAACGCCGTACTTGCTAGGCAACTTCTCTACCTCATAGGTTATACACCTCTGCGGAAGTGTAGGAAGATTGAATTCTCTAGGCTCATCGGCTAGCCACATGACGGCATACAGCGAGCCATGACACACTTTGAACTGAACACCCAGTATATAAAACACTAGTTAGAAGTAAGCTAGAGTATGCGTCTGTAATATGGTCACCTCAGTTCCAGTCCCTCAGATGCAAATAGAAAGGATACAGACAAGATTTTTACGTTATTTATATTTTAAAAACATCACGTGTCGTCTTATGACAAGCAAATTTCATATAATCAGTTAATTTTAATTATAACACTTTAAAATTTCGACGATTAATAAATAGTCAAATTTTACTCTATAAGACTGTTAACGATATATTGAATAACTGTGATTTTCTTAAATTCCTCAGTTCAATGTAAAAAAAAAACAGAATTACGTCATAGGCAACCTTTTGTTATTCCCAATTCTAGAACTGTTTTCTTCAAGAACTCTCCATTGTTTGTTATGTGTAATACATACAACTCTCTGTCTTTAAACAGTGATTCTCAATTAGATTTCAGTTTAACAGTTAAAAAATTTCATACAATATTAAAAAGAACTGTATTTCCTTAGATATTTAAATTACGAAGAAGTGTATTATAATGTTTTTACTCTAGATGTTAAATAATTTTGCATCATTATATTGACATTTGGCACTATATTAACTGCAATATTATATTCTAGCATTTATTACCGTTATGTATTTTCTTTCTATCCTGTGTGTTGTTTGTTTTGTTTTTTTATTATGTATTTTGTGTATATATCTATGTAAGCCACCTGTAATTGGAAACCTGCTTCTGTTGGTGGTGGATTTAAATAAAATAAATAAATAAATGAATAAATAAATAAATAAATAAATAAATAAATAAATAAATAAATAAATAAATAAATAAATAAATAAATAAATGTGAGATGAAGAAAGGAACAATTGGAGAATTGGTGGAATGATAGAAATGGAAGGACCTCGAGAAAAACCCTCTGTAACTTCTGCTTTCTTTACCACGAATTTCATCTCGACCTGACCGTCGATAACTTTTATTATTATTGGTAGTAGTGGTAATTTTATTGCCACAGATATATTACATTGTGCTAGTAATGTGAAAAATTAAAATAAAATAATGAACTAACATTTCGTTGTCGACTTCCTAACAAGTATTAGGCCGATTGGCCTGTTACGGTCTCAAACTAGAATTTTCAGTCCATCTCTTCTTCGGACGACCTAGAGTTCTTTTGCCATGCGGATAGTATTTTTTTAAGTAGGTTATTTTACGACTATTTATCAACATCTTAATTGGATGGTAATGACCCAGTGCTTTTGGAATTCTGCATCGATCCTTTCGTTCGAGATGACCCTTCCACTGAAGTTGATATTTGCTGATGACTTCTTGCAGCATATCCTCATTTTTTTATGATCCCAGTAACGAGTATATCCAGCTGTTGCTCTCATGAGCCTCATCTCACTTGCTGTTATTCTACTGACATCTTTATTCTTCACAGTCCAAGAACTAACACTTAAATTTACAAAATAGGTACCAATAAAATCATAGACACTATAAACTAGCTACTCTAGCAGATTTAACCATTAAATTGGCAAAACTTCATTTTTCACACTAACCTTGTCGGACTGTAAAGAAAACAATTATCATAATATCCATATTTTATATGTTGTACAATATTATAGGACTGTGAAATTTTAATTTTCGTAAGAGAGAGAGAGAGAGAGAGAGAGAAATAACTCGTCCGGCCTAAATTAAGGATGACCACGAGGATCCGGAAATTTATAGCAATGAAGTATGATCAATTAAATATGAATATTGTTATAAAAATAAAATGTAATAATTAAGCACCACTGATTTATCAATTATTAAATAAAATCTTAGAAGATGACTTTAAAATTATACTTATAAATAAAAGATTTTATTTAAAATTAGCATATCCTTAATTAAGGCCACGTGAGTGGTATAAATGAAATTGTATGATATGCAGGGAATCTTTAAGAATTTGCAGGGTGATTTTTTTAATTCAAAAGATGATATTGATAATTGTTTTAAAAAATTATATGTAAATTTTGGTAAAGAACTCCAAGCACCAAAAAATAAACCTGTCACTGACCAATTGAAGAGAGGGATGTTATACTTGGCACTAAGGTAGGGAATACAAGGTTCATAAATGGCCCTCTTTTTATGATCAAACTGATGAGCTTGGTTTAGATCTCTCTCCATGCGTATAGTTGGATCTATGATAATATACTTTTGTTGTGGCCAGTTTATTGCTATTATATCCGCTCTTCTGTGAGAGTTGTTTTCAGAAATACAGTGAAATGATAGAAACCGAAGGACCTCGAGAAAAACCCTTTGCAACTTCTGTTTTATTTACCAGGAATTTCATCACCACCTGATCGTCGATAACTTTTATTATTATTGGTAGTAGTGGTTATTTCATTGCTACAGATACATTACAGTGTACTAGCAATGTGAAAAATTAAAATAAAATGTAATAATGATGATCAGACTTTCTTGTGTTAAATTTTAACGCAGGCCTACCTTGTTAACCTATTTTGGGTCATCTTCAGAACTGGTCGTTGTTGGTCTTGGCGCCTCTTGTTTCCTGTGAGGGTGCGTTCGTAGTGTAGAGTCAAAGAGTGTACGTGTTTTGAAATTGAGTTGTGTTGAGAATATCGTTGTGGTGTGTTTTCGTGTGTCTGTATACATCATATTGTTCTAGTGTGTTGAGCCTCATCATACATATTCCGAAGTGATACAGTGTTAAAAGTTGCGTAATCAAGATGTATAATAATGAACTAACATTTAAATTTACAAAATAGGTGCCAAGAAAATCATAGACACTATAAACTAGCTTCGCTCCTGCTAATTCTTTTTTAAATAATCTTGAAAATTTTGTTGACTCTCGAAAAGTTAAAGACGTTTTAAGAGAAAAAGAATTTGAAAAATGGTGTACATAGCAACAGAAGGGTAAAGGAGTGATTCTTAACAAAGAGTTCCCCCCAGCAAACAGCTGGATAAGAAATCACAAAGGTCTAACCCTCTCGGAAAGGATAGACGCCCTTAAAATGGTAGGCTATGTCGCTCCGGTCCGAGCTGTACCGGGTAGAAGTCGGGATGGTACCCGCTGTAGGCGCTGTCTCAGCGAGATTGAAACTCTTCCTCATATCCTTGGCTTCTGCCCTTATAGTGAGGCCCTTCGCAACATCCGTCACCATGCTGTCCATTCTATGCTGGCCGAGGCACTAAGGATGTAGGGTTTACAGTCCATCAAGAGGTGCAGGGACTAGCCACACAAGGAAGTGTTCGGCGAATTGATAATCATTGTCTTTAAGAACAACTCGGCATACATTCTCGATCCCACCATCAGATTTGAGACACATGCAGATCAACGGCATGAGGTGGACAGTGAAAAGAAACGGATCTATGAATCAACAATCCCGTTCTACAAAGATAAATATAGCCTGTCCCACATCGATGTAATAGGTCTGATGGTGGGGGCACGAGGTACCATACCCTCCTTCTTTGCCAACAAAAGTAAAAACCTGGGGCTAACACACAGCATTGTGAAGGAAATAGCCATTAGTGCCCTCAAAGGATCGGTTCAGATATTGAGAAATCATTTGTATGGGAGTGATAATGGAAATTTCAAGTTATCTTAACCGATGGTTGTTGATTGTTTTAGATATCAATGCCAATAAATCCGTAATACTATTTTTCTCGCGGTACATGGCATTCAAATCATTCTATTAAAATTTAGAAATCTTTTCACTATTAGTGAGCTGCCACAAGGGACAAAGAGTACTTAACCATATAAATGTTTACAAGTTCAGTGAACCATTAATTTTGTTTTGACAATGAAACTCCTACAAGTACATAGCTGATATTTTCCCCCCTTTCTTAAATTTAAATGAGCACAAACGCTAATTAGGTGTATATTTTTCTGACATTTTGTATATTCGATTCCCTAACCGTTTCAAATGTATATCATTTTACCTTTTAGGTGTGTTTCCAAATTATATGTAACACGCTTTGTCAAATCTGGCAACCATTTGATAAGGAAAAGTAAATTTATTTATTTATTTTTGGCAAAAATTACCGAGCGGGCTAGCGGAGTGATAGAGGGCGGCCTTGCATTCGGGAGGTCCGGGGTTCGATCCCAGGGGCCGGCAATCCTAACTGAGGTTTTCCATGGTTTCCTCAGTTATTTCCAGGCAAATGCCGGGATTGTACCTCTTGAAAGTCCGGCCATGGACGGCGATCCTTCCCTTAATCCTTTCATATGTGTGAGTGAATGCTGTGTAATGTCTTAAATGTTTGTGCTGTATCGGAGGTGGCCCTGGCATTGAGCTGATCCCTCATCCGTGGAGGCCCTCCATGTCCTTGTGTGGTCAAAAAGTATGTATGTGATCCATAGAGTAATTCTTCTCCCGACAGGTCGCGGCCCTGTAAGGCCCGGGTGGCGTGGGTCGTGTAAATGCACCTAAAAGGGAGAGGTTAAACCAGCGAATAGGGATTATAAAGAATGGACACTGAGCGAATTTTCCTGTGTTTTGTTTCTCTGTGCGCAGCGTTTAGTTCCACTTTCAAGCGCTAGAGGTTAGTGTAATCGATCATATGCTAAGATAATAATTGAGAATAGAATTAAGACACAGGATCCAAACATCGCCTACCTTATTGCATAATCCAGTAACGCTTTGCTTCAAATAAATTCAAGTTAACAGCTTTTCCTTATTTCTCAGTGACAAACTATTTGTAATAATAATATTTTATATTTCAGATATAATAAATTATATTGAAATTTTACTTGAAGCAAGTAAAGCGATCGATTTGGAAGTAAATCCCGAAAAGACAAAGTATATGATTATGTCTCGTGATCAGAATATTGTACGAAATGGAAATATAAAAATTGGAGATTTATCCTTCGAAGAGGCGGAAAAATTCATATATCTTGGAGCAACAGTAACAAATATAAATTACACTCGGGAGGAAATTAAACGCAGAATAAATATGGGAAATGCGTGTTATTATTCGGTTGAGAAGCTCTTATCATCCAGTCTGCTGTCCAAAAATCTGAAACTTAGAATTTATAAAACAGTTATATTACCGGTTGTACTGTATGGTTGTGAAACTTGGACTCTCACACTGAGAGAGGAACATAGGTTAAGGGTGTTTGAGAATAAGGTGCTTAGGAAAATATTTGGGGCTAAGCGGGATGAAGTTACAGGAGAATGGAGAAAGTTACACAACACAGAACTGCACGCATTGTATTCTTCACCTAACATAATTAGGAACTTAAAATCCAGACGTTTGAGATGGGCAGGGCATGTAGCACGTATGGGCGAATCTAGAAATGCATATAGAGTGTTAGTTGGGAGACCGGAGGGAAAAAGACTTTTTGGGAGGCCGAGACGTAGATGGGAGGATAATATTAAAATGGATTTGAGGGAGGTGGGGTGTGATGATGGAGACTGGATTAATCTTGCACAGGATAGGGACGTTGGCGGGCTTATGTGAGGGCGGCAATGAACCTTCGGGTTCCTAAAAGCCATTTGTAAGTAAGTAAGTATGTAATTACATAAGTAATAATATAATACATTATAAAATTAAGTATCGAATTCGTTTAAAATTTGTATATAATATAATATAATATAATATAATATAATATAATATAATATAGGTATATGGTTTTACTTCTCGTAAGAGTTTTGTTTTTTCCATTTTCAGCGCTATCAAATCGTTACATATTTTAATTGTTGTTGGGGTCAACGTCTCAACTCTCATTGTAAAGGAACTCTAGAGTCTAGACATTACAGTTAATGACGGATTTATTATTATATTGATTCAATTTCTTTTTATTTGAGTACATAATGTACCTACATGTATTAATTATATGTGTTATATTTACGCTGTATCGACTGCTAGCTGGTGTGATGTCAGCGCCAAGTCTACGGAGAAAGCAGAATTTCACGCTTTAGCTGGCTTGAAGGTCATTGAAATCAGCCCGGCTACATCAAAGGTACCGACGCGAAGTGTCCATTCTTTATAATCCCTTTTCGCTTGTTAAACTAAGAGAAGGAAAGAAAGAAAGAAAGATTTTTGGCAAAACTTCTTTTCTCACACTGGTTTAATAAACCTTGTCGGACTGTAAAGAAAACAGTTATCGCAATGTCCATATTTTATAATATGTTGTACAATATTATAGGACTGTGAAATTTTAATTTTCTTCCAATATTTTTCTATTGTTCTATTAAAATTATAACATATTAGCTGAAAGCACCCGGCGTTGCTCGGGTTGTCCTTTTTACTTCTTTTTTTAATTAAACTGATTGTTAGACTTTTCCGAAATATCAGAAACTCAACTATAGACAACAAAACGAATTGAATTTAATAACTTTCCCCGTCCATAAACATGAATCTTTCTTTACATAGCGTCACTTGCACTTCACACACAAATGCCTGAAAGGATTAACTCAATTTAAAACAACTGCAAAGAAAGAAACCATTTCATCACCCACCTCACTTTCAAATGTGTTTTAATTTCTATATATGTAAATATACTGTATACCAGAAGTCTGCATCAGACGTTTTCGCTCGAGCGCCAAGTAGTTCATAGCATAATCCGATAGGTAGCGCACATGCATAATGGGTAAAATTGTCGTGAGCGATAAATCCTCAAACGATATAAGCCGAGCGTTAGACATTCGTTCTTGTTACAGTGATGAACTGTGTAGTAACATCATAGATGTTTATCATTTCAAAACTTTGCAGTTAACTAACCTCTCCATAAAACAACTACAAAACTTCCTTTAAGATGTAATATAAATGTTGTAGGTAAATGTTCCCCCCCACACAGGAGTGATTTTGTTTTTCCACATCTGATAGATGTTACTGGATGTAAATGTAATTATTATAAACGGAGAACACAATCACGATAATGCAAGAACCGTATCAAGTTTTCTAGTATTAATAATAATAATAATAATAATAATAATAATAATAATAATAATAATAATAATAATCTCTAATAATTAGTGTACCAATCTATGCGTCTGTAACAGTTGTGCAGCATGATTATTCGTTTTATTATATTTTCTGGGACGTTATCTCTGTACTAATATTGTTATTAATCTACTGCTATATCAGTAATATTTTGTAAAACGTTTCTACATTGTCGCAGTATATAGGCGGAACACTATGTATGGACCTACCATATTATATATTGGTAAATCAAATATTGAATAATTATTAACTAGCAATAATAACTGTATATCGAAGTTTTTCGTACTATTTTATTTATAACTTCCTGTTACTGTTTTTGTATGTTCCTTTAAACGTTTGTCATAAACGCAGAAAATAAAGTCTTATTTTTACCGTGTGAGCAAAATATAAGCATATCTGATCTGTCGTCTTCCATACAAGATAACACATGTCGGTGAGATGACCTTGTACTGTGCTTCTACAGTATTTATTACGAGCGTATCACGACCGATCTTATCTCACTCGAGGGTGCGATATTCGACCGAGTTCAAGCGAGCGATTTAACTCCAATGCTGCACTCTGCTGTATACATATATATCTTTATTTATTTCTTCTGGCGTAGTTAAGGTCACCAGGCCTTCTCTTCCACATCAGTACTTAATATATCTATACTAATAATAAATCTGTAGACAAAATTTTTCAGGTAATTTTCGATTTTCCAAAAATAATTGGTCTTAACATGTATAATTAACCATCCTGAAACCGAAAATCGTTTTTTTTTTATTTTTGTTGGTATGTGTGTCTGTCTGTCTGGATATTTGTTACCTGGATGTTTGGACATAATTCTACAATGTTATTACAGTAACTTCTGAAACATATAGCAAGTAATATTAAGTATACACATTAAAATTAGATGATATGTCAATCTTCATTAAACTATGGTTGCATGTAATAACAATTAAGAAACGTGTTAAAGGAATTGTCATTGCACCAAATGAATGGTCTCTGGACCAAAATGACAGCATTTTAATTATTTGAATGCAATTTAAATTGAGTAACATATTAAACGATTTATCCTTCTATCAAACACGAATGTTCCCTGGATCCAACGTCCTATTTTAATTATGTAATTACTTTATATTTATTAATACACAGGTGCAGCGGAGCGCACGTGTACGGCTAGTACTGAATAAGCCTAAATATTTTGATTTCAAGGATTATCATGAAAATGCCCTTGTAGTATCACGAAATTATACAAACCAATCTATATTCCTATTTTTTTTATTTATTTCTATTGCCTGTTTGCAAATATTGTATAAAATTATTTGGGGTAAAAATTCTGACATGTAACTTCCTCAAATCGAATAATGTACGTACATTAAAAATACTTTTTTTTTTAAATATGTTCCTTATTTTGCACCAAAATCGTAGCATCACGAAATTAGCTGTGTACGCCGTACATAAGTTTTTTGTGTTTACAAGAAACCACTTTGATAATAATAAAACTTTATGAATACTATGAAAGCAACGTACCTGTAAATATTAGAGTAAAGTCTGGTTCACAATAAACCGAGAACGAGAACCAGAATGAAAACGAGAATCAGAGGACGTCAATATGAAAATTTTTGATTCACAATAAACCGAGAACGTAGACGATTATGCATATCAATATGTATGTCAATAACGATATGTAAAGTCGATATTACGCATTCTGATGTTACTTGTGTGTAATTGACGAATGGCGTTCTCTCATGAGTAGAAGGCAGCCAACATAAACACAGGTTAAACAACTTCGAAATTTCAACTGAAACTTTTCAATAGGAACTGTACTATAAATATGCCCATGCATCTTTATTATCATAACCTATTTTAAGTCTACCATAACGTAAAATAATTAGAGCAGAAACATTTGTAATAGAACAAAAATAAACACAACAGTAGTTATTGAATTGAAGCATTAATATGTAATGTGTAATACAACCAATACAGTAATAAAATATGATTCGCTTCCGATCGGTGTTCAAAGATGCAGCTATTGAAAGCCACGTATTCTCCTTCATTTTCTCATCTTTATGCGAGACGCGCCGCTTATCGTAAACGTGAGGATTTTCCTCAACACTCAGTATTAGAATCTCATCAAATAAAACTTGCTACATGATGCACAGCACAGAACAAAATGATGCATAGGTTATGTCACGGTCTTCTTGCTACGAAATATACGACGACAAAATAGATTTTTAGATAGCAACAGAATGAATCTAGTGGGCTGTGATCGGAAACGTGAACGCCAAAGTTGAAATTTGGCCAACTCTTCGTTCCCGATCCCGGGCTCCGGCAAGCTTTTCGTTAATTGTGAATGCTCACATTTACATGTACACATTTTAACAATTTTACCGTTTTCGTTTTCGTTCCGAATCTCGTTTCCGGTTTATTGTGAACCAGTCTTAACTTTCTAGACCAGAAGTCTCCAAAAGCCTACTCGCGAGTAAGCCCGTGAACGGAACCGAAGCCAGTGTGTAATGAACGCGCACTGCCTCACCCATCCCCACCTGTACCGTACTCAATGTTTATGCGCAAACGAAGAGCAGTGGCGGACTGCTATTATCATTGTGTTGGTCGGAGTGTTCGACCGTTTCACAATATCTTCTAATCATGGACGTAGTACATTCAAGGATGAATAGGAAGAGACATTTTTTGTGTTTTTGGGGAGATTGTGAAATGCTTAATTTGTTCGAAAATTCTTAAGGATGTGTTAAAATTCAATATGCGGCGACAATACTCGACTCTTCACAAAGAATACATATCATGCAATTACAGGCATATTGGACATGTGAAAATAATTTATTTTGGGACGTCTGTATAATTATTGGTTATACATAATAATCAGTATATTACACTCAGTTCCGAATGACAAACATATAGTTTCTCATTTAATTTTAGGTGAAATGCGTAGGCCTACAAATATTTTGATAAATATAAAAAGAGAAAATACAAACATAAATCTTACACGTGTCCTCAGTCTTAAACAAAAAAAAAAATCTTCTTGATTGGAATATTGGAAAATCAATGAAGCCCTTTACAGAAGCATGATTTATAAAATCGTGTATACAGAACGTTACTAAAATACTGTGTCCATAACAAAGTCAAAGTTGAAGAAAATTAAATTGGTTCCAATTACAGTTCAGAGAAGAAATTTCAAGATTGTAAATGGAATTGAATCTGAAGTCGAAACCACAATTAACCAGTTTGTAGCTTACTCACTTGCATTGGACGGAAGCACAGATAGAAATGACAAAGCTCACCTAGCCATTTTCATCCGAGGAGTTAATGAATATTTTTCTGTGGTTGAATGTATTCTAGATGTAATTACAAAATACAACTAGAGAAGATCTTTTCCAGGCACTGAAAGGCACCATAGAACAGAAGAGGTTGAATTTGTAATGGCTTGTGTCTATAGCAACAGACGGGGCTCCAGCTTCATAGTATTTCGAAATAATATACAAATGTATGATATTTCTTATTCTTTTGATGTTATTATTTGTAAACATAAGCAGACTATTGCCGCGATCCCCCACTGATCGCTTCCATCTGTTGAGGTACGAGTCTCTCCCCTTCTCTAGCCTTACAGCATACTGTGTTCGGCGGGCAGCATCGAGAGCACGAATGACGATACGGTTTTTGGAGACCTCTGTTCTAAACAGGATGGAAATCCATGATCAAATGCTTTGAGCAATACTTCTAGCGCTGCAAATATCACTAAGTTTTAGGCTAAAACATGAAGCTAAACCTACATTACATAATATACAAACGTATGATATTTCTTATTCTTTTGATGTTATTATTTGTAAACATAAGCAGACTATTGCCGCGATCCCCCACTGATCGCTTCCATCTGTTGAGGTACGAGTCTCTCCCCTTCTCTAGCCTTACAGCACACTGTGTTCGGCGGGCAGCATCGAGAGCACGAATGATGATACGCTTTTTGGAGACCTCTGTTCTAGACGGAATGGAAATCCATGATCAATATTTCTCTGAGCAATACTTCTAGCGCTGCAAATATCACAAAGTTTTAGCCTAAAACATGAAGCTAAACCTACATTACATAATATACAAATGTATGATATTTCTTATTCTTTTGATGTTATTATTTGTAAACATAAGCAGACTATTGCCGCGATCCCCCACTGATCGCTTCCATCTGTTGAGGTACGAGTCTCTCCCCCTTCTCTAGCCTTACAGCACACTGTGTTCGGCGGACAGCATCGAAAGCACGAATGACGATACGGTTTTTGGAGACCTCTGTTCTAGACGGAATGGAAATCCATGATCAATTACTCTGAGCAATACTTCCAGCGCTGCAAATATCGCTAAGTTTTAGGCTAAAACATGAAGCTAAACCTACAATACATAATATACAAATGTATGATATTTCTTATTCTTTTGATGTTATTATTTGTAAACATAAGCAGACTATTGCCGCGATCCCCCACTGATCGCTTCCATCTGTTGAGGTACGAGTCTCTCCCCCTTCTCTAGTCTTACAGCACACTGTGTTCGGCGGGCAGCATCGAGAGCACGAATGACGATGCGCTTTTTGGAGACCTCTGTTCTAGATGGAATGGAAATCTATGATCAAATGCTGTGAGCAATACTTCTAGCGCTGCAAATATCACTAAGTTTTAGGCTAAAACATGAAGCTAAACCTACATTACATAATATACAAATGTATGATATTTCTTATTCTTTTGATGTTATTATTTGTAAACATAAGCAGACATATCTTGGAGCAACAGTAACTAATATAAATGACACTCGGGAGGAAATTAAACGCAGAATAAATATGGGAAATGCGTGTTATTATTCGGTTGAGAAGCTCTTATCATCCAGTTTGCTGTCCAAAAATCTGAAAGTTAGAATTTATAAAACAGTTATATTACCTGTTCTTCTGTATGGTTGTGAAACTTGGACTCTCACTTTGAAAGAGGAACATAGGTTAAAGGTGTTTGAGAATAAGATTCTTAGGAAAATATTTGAGGCTAAGCGGGATGAAGTTACAGGAGAATGGAGAAAGTTACACAACACAGAACTGCACGCATTGTATTCTTCACCTAACATAATTAGGAACATTAAATCCAGGTGTTTGAGATGGGCAGGGCATGTAGCACGTATGGGCGAATCCAGAAATGCATATAGAGTGTTAGTTGGGAGACCGGAGGGAAAAAGACCTTTGGGGAGGCCGAGACGTAGATGGGAGGATAATATTAAAATGGATTTGAGGGAGGTGGGGTGTGATGATAGAGACTGTATTAATCTTGCTCAGGATAGGGACCGATGGCGGGCTTATGTGAGGGCGGCAATGAACCTTCGGGTTCCTTAAAAGCCATTTGTAAGTAAGTAAGTAAACATAAGCAGACTATTGCCGCGATCCCACACTGATCGCATCCATCTCTTGAGGTACGAGTCTCTTCCCCTTCTCTAGCCTTACAGCACACTGTGTTCGGCGGGCAGCATCGAGAGCACGAATGACGATACGGTTTTTGGAGACCTCTGTTCTAGACGGAATGGAAATCCATGATCAATATTGCTCTGAGCAATACTTCTAGCGCTGCAAATATCACTAAGTTTTAGGCTAAAACATGAAGCTAAACCTACATTATATAATATATTGTTACACTTTCTCTATAATATCTTGGAAGGAAATTATCAAATGTTGTTAGCATACAGTAGCGCGAGCAGCGGGCTCGGACTGTAGGATTTAGAGAGCTTAATAATATTTCGTACCCCAAGTCTAACAAATATGTATATGGACCCTTTAACTCTGTAAGCTGTAGCCTGCACGAAGCTCTCTGTACACACCAAGTAATCTTCATTGCTCCCGCAGGACTTCGCACAAAATCCTTCCTCACTTATACCTTCCAATCCCCCCTCCTCACACACATACACACACACACTGATATCTAAATCTGCAATAGTTCCCATCATTTTATGTATATAAACTTCCCAAAGCCAAGCAAGGTCTGCTGGTGTAGTAAGAGATATGTTCTCATTGTAGGGTTCACTCAGAATAAACAGAGCTTTCTAAATCCCTTACTAAGAGCTATATAGAACCTGCATGTGTATGAAACAGTATGCGTTTGCAGCTGATGATGACCATTGCCCTATTTACATGACGATATTACTGTCAAAACGACCTGGAGTTTTTACATGAGGGTTGAATTACTCTTGATGAAACCGCAATGCTGTTATGTTAAAGGTATATGCAGCTTGCAGTAGTCCTTGAAGGTATGGTACCTGCATTACTTTAAAGAGGGCACTCTCGTGGTTTACAGGCGACAAAAATAGTGTCATGCATTACCATAAAAATCTTTTTTTCATGAACTGTGTCAGTTTCATCTTTACTCTTGCGAGAATTGTGAAAACAAATTCAGATATTCAAAAGCAGAGAAATCCCTTGGTCATGTGGTTAGCATGGTGCAGGAACAGCTAAAGATAACCTAATTATAACAAGTACGAAAATGAAACGAAAATTAAGTTCCGAAGGGAGGTAGGTGCTCGTTTACTTCTGGAAATGCAATCCAGACAAACTGAATGTGTGGCTAGAAACACTAAGGGCCGATTGTATAAACCATTTAATCTTAGATCAGAGGTTAAATTGGTCCTTGTTCTAGCTGAACTTGGAATTTTGTTTAAAAGACATGTTGGTTCAGAAAAGTGTGAATACAATTAATAATTATATATAATAAATAAATTTTCAGTCATATACACTTTTCAGTTTGTGAGGTCAGATAATCTGTTACATCACAATATTTAATACAAAGTCACTAATATTTTCGACTTTAAAAAGTCATCATCAGGTGCATGAGAAGCAAACAATTTTAAATTAGGTGATAGTTGATCTAACAATTAATAATATAGTAAGTAATGCACATGCTGGCATTTACAAGTATGTAAGTTTCGTGCCTCTTGAGTAAACTGTACATGGTAAAGCTGAACACTGATGCTAAATTCTCGTATGTATATAAAACAAGGAAAGGCACAGCATGATATTAACCTTATACAATTACGGATAAATATTCACATTAGGCCATATCATTAAAATTAAATTTGTGCAATTTGATATTAACTATGTTAAAATGTTATAAATAATGTATAAATTTAAAAGGGATGGAAAAACCTGTGATGCAAATGCTGTTGGTAGGAGAGCACGCAGTCTACTTCGTCGTGGTGAATGCCATATTTGTCTGAAAATATTTAAGTTAATAACTTATTATTAATTTTGAAAGGTTGTGAGCTGATTCAGCGTTTTTTAAAAAGTTTATTATATTTATACTTACATAGTTGTTCAGTTGTTTTCGTCCAGACAAGGAGGCGTGTTTCACCCGACGTTACATGTTTTAGACTGAGTCATGGTGTATGGACGGATAACTGAAAAGTGTATATGACTGAAAATTTATTTATTATATATAATTATTAATTGGAATTTTGTGTTGTATAAAGTCTAATCTGAGATTAATTTGTCTCAAACTAAAGTCAACTTTGACTGAAGAAATTTCTCCGATTAAGTTAGATGATCCAAGTTTAGTTATTTCTTATCTGTTTGAAATATACGAGTGGTAGACTGTGCAAATAGAATAACCATTGTTATTAATATTAATAGATATGGTAGTTACACTTATATATATATATTTTTTTCAATTTCTTGCCTTAATACACAAACAATCTTACAGTATATTTTATAAGGCTCTATCGTGTTCAGCAGTATCAAATAATATCCCCTATAATTATATTATGTTTATAACAACCATTAATTATTAATGGATATGATAGGTACATTCATAAATTTTCAATTTGCCGTTTTATAAAGCTTTATTATGTTTAGCAGTATCAAACACCATAACATGATAACAATTTGGAGAACAGTCAACCTTCTTCTTATTGTCCGCCATTATTTATATTGCACAAATAAACCAGTGTCTCCAACAGTGTGTACGGAAAGTCGCCAAAAAGTAGTTGTAAAGTCGCAAGATTTCTCATTAATGAACAGAGAAAGATTAAATTTTGTCACTATGGGGTGCTAAAAAGGTCACTAAACACCTATTTAAGCAATACAAAAGTTAAAAGAAATTTTTTATTGAAAAAGAGTTGAAGTCGCAAGATTGGCAACACTGAACAAACTTATACAACATGGTCGGCGCATCACATATTTCACCTGTTTATGCGATGTTGCCAAATCCTTTTCACGTGAACTTAGATTGCATTTGAACCAAGGTAATTGATCGCAGAAAAGTTTTATACAATAGAAGAAGTGTCTGAACTCGGTTCACTTTTCGATCTTCGATCAAAGTTGGTCTTTAGTCGGGGAGCAATTGGGCCTAACTGTTGTTTAGATGATTGCCCGAAGACAGGTTGGAACATCACAAGTGACACCAATAAGGCATCACTCATATTGCAACTAAGCCAGGAGAAAATGGGGTATGGTGGTCAGTTACCTTCCTCCTCCAATGCAAACATTGCTGAATAGCTACATATTAAAGGCTCCCGCTCAGTTAAACTGTGCAGTTTATCATGAATAACGTCATACCTGACAGATGAACTGCGTAATCTGTGCAGTTCGTACCATTAATAACTGTTGGCTGGAATTTGATGTGCTAAAAATGTATTAAATATTTATATTTTTAAGTCCTATACATATAAAAATGTACCAAAATCTCGAAAATATATTGTGCTAAAATTTTTCTTCAATTTTACTAACCTCTACATCCTATCAGCGTAACAGTGCGTAACAAACACGATTCTCAAATTTTCACTCGTAAAGGAATGTCGATTATTACTAAACAAAGCCTTGTAGCATGAAAATATTCTTTCCATATCGCATGTTCTGAGCATGGTGTATTTTAATGAAGCCAGTTATTTCGCAGTATACGTCTGCAAATACAGTACGTCTCGCAGATACGATGCAAGCAATGAAGCACACATATAACATGAATCAGGTTGGGGTAACCCACACTTAATATAGCAGCTTTCCTCATGAATGCCGCTCCATCGGTTAGAAGAAACACGTTTTTGTAGTTAACCTGGTCATAACAACTCCAATATTCATTAAAATATAATCTAGTTGTAAGGTTAGCAACATCCATTTCTTGGCAGATGAGAAAGAAAGAAAAGAAATCCCGAAAATATGTTACTTTTACGCATTTTTTCAAAATATTTGAATTTATGCACCAATATACAAAATATGCATGTTCATGTGGAATAAAACTTCGCCAATTGGGTCCTGGAGGTGCGTAACTTCATACAAAATTTCAGTTACGTTCAATGAAGCAAAAAACATGCACAAAAATATAAAATTCCGGGCCCTACTCATTTCTTGGCAGTAGAGATGGAAAGACAAAGAAATCCCGAAAATATGCGAGTTTTATGTGTTTATTTCAAAATATTTGGTTTTTATGGAATTTCATTAACAATATCTGACTTAGGGACAAAGAAATCCTGAAAATATTTTAGTTTTATGTATGCATTTCAATTTTTTTTATGGAATTACATTAACAATATATGATTTACAAACAAAGAAACCTTGAAAATATGGGAGTTTTATGTACCTACTCATTTAAAATTATTTCGTTTTTTTATGAAATTTCATTAACAATATGTGATTTAAAAACAAATAAATATTGAAAATATCTGAGTTTCATGTATTCATTTCAAAATATTTGATTTTTAAGAAATTTCATTAACAATATGTGATTTACAAAGAAAGAAATCCTGAAAATATGTCAGTTTTAACTATTTATTTCAACATATATGGTTTTATGAAATTCCATTAACAATATGTGATTTACAGAGATATCCAGAAAATATGTCAGTTTCGTATATTTATTTCAAAATATTCGGTTTTTATGTATTGTCATTAACAATATCTGATTTATAGACAAAGAAATCCTGTGAATTTTATGTAATTTTTTTTTTCAAAATATTTAGTTTTTATGAAATTGATTTATCAATATGTGATTTATAAACAAAGAAATCCAGAAAATATGTGAGTTTTGTATATTTGTTTCAAAATATTTGGTTTATATTTAATTTCATTAACAATATGTGATTTACAGACAAAGAAATCATGAAAATATGTGAGTTTTATGTATTTATTTCAAAATATTTGGTTTTTATGAAATTGCATTATCAATATGTGATTTACAAACAAAGAAATCCTGAAAATATTTGAGTTTTGTATAAAATATTTGGTTTATATGAAATTTCATTAACAATATGTGATTTAGAGACAAAGAAATCCTGAAAATATGAGAGTTTTATGTATTTATTTCAAAATATTTGGTTTTTATGAAATTGCATTATCAATATGTGATTTACAAACAAAGAAATCCAGAAAATATGTGAGTTTTGTATATTTGTTTCAAAATAGTTGGTTTATATGAAATTTCATTAACAATATGTGATTTACAGACAAAGAAATCCTGAAAATATATGAGTTTTATGTATTTATTTCAAAATATTTGGTTTTTATGAAATTACATTATCAATATGCGATTTACAAACAAAGAAATCCTGAAAATATGTGAGTTTTATGTATTTATTTCAAAATATTTGGTTTTTATGAAATTACATTATCAATATGCGATTTACAAACAAAGAAATCCTGAAAATATTTGAGTTTTGTATAAAATATTTGGTTTATATGAAATTTCATTAACAATATGCGATTTAGAGACAAAGAAATCCTGAAAATATGTGAGTTTTATTTATTTATTTCAAAATATTTGGTTTTTATGAAATTGCATTATCAATATGTGATTTACAAACAAAGAAATCCTGAAAATATTTGAGTTTTGTATAAAATATTTGGTTTATATGAAATTTCATTAACAATATGCGATTTAGAGACAAAGAAATCCTGAAAATATGTGAGTTTTATGTATTTATTTCAAAATATTTGGTTTTTATGAAATTACATTATCAATATGCGATTTACAAACAAAGAAATCCAGAAAATATGTGAGTATTGTATAAAATATTAGGTTTATATGAAATTTCATTAATAATATGTGATTTACAGACAAAGAAATCCTGAAAATATGCGAGTTTTATGTATTTACAGACGTGGACAAATTATTAGCAAAATTGAAGATTTTTACAATATATTTTTACAAAATATGATTCTTCAATTTAGACTACAGTTGACATTTTTTGCGTATTTCCAAATTATTAGCAAAATTGAAGGTTTGTATTGTATATTTTTAGAAAATTTAACTCTTCAATTTGGACTACATTGGATATTTTTGCATATTTACAAATTATTAGCAAAACTGAAGATTTTTATTACATATTTTTACAAAATTCGATTCTTCAATTTGGAATACAGTTGACATTTTGGATATTTTCAAATTATTAGCAAAACTGAAGATTTTTAATTTTATAGTTTTACAAAATTTGACTCTTCAATTTAGACTGTAGTTGACATTTTTGCTAATTTATAAATTATTAGCAAAATTGAAGATTTTTATTACATATTTTTACAAAATTTAACTCTTCAATTTAAACTAAAGTTGACATTTTTGCATAGTTCTGTCTATTGTAATGATAGAAATATGCAAAATTATCAACCGTAATCTAAATTAAAAAGTCAAATTTTGTGAACAGAATTATCATAAAAATCGTCAATTTTGTTAATAATTTGTCCACGTCTGTATTTCAAAATATTTGGTTTTTATGAACCTGCATTATCAATATGTGATTTACAAACAAAGAAATCCAGAAAGTATGTGAGTTTTGTATTTTTGTTTGAAAATATTTGGTTTCTTTGAAATTTCATTAACAATATGTGATTTACAGACAAAGAAATCATGAAAATATGTGAGTTATATGTATTTATTTCAAAATATCAGGTTTTATGCGCTAGCATACAAAATATTCATGTTTATATTAAATAAAACCTCGCCAATTAGGTCCTGGAGGTGCGTAACATCACCATACAAAATTTCAGATATGTTCAATGTAGCAAAAATATGTAAAACATAAAATTCTGGGCCCTATTAATAACGCAGGCTTCAGACCTGCGCCAGTGGAGCCACTTTTGCTGCGACAACCTGTGCAGTTAACACAGTTAACCTGTACGTTTCCTAAGTACCCGTTCCGCCTGGACCATGACTGCAACTACTACCAAGAAAAAGGGAATACTCGCTTTTATTCAAACCGAAAAAGAAAAGGCAGCAATATATGATTCAGCAGGTGTTACTTTCATGAAACACTTATGTTTATGTATAACATCTTAAACCATATTTTTAGCTTTCTTTTCTTCTGGTAGTCAAATAATATATCTATAGATGAAGGGGCAAGTAAACAACAAATTGCAGCCCTTCTTTTGTCTCTCATATTTACACTTGAATACTCAGAATCGAACTGACGAAAAAAACTGATGAACATGATGGTTGTGCCCACACACATCCAGTTTAGTTTTCCTCCCAGTTCTTTTACATAAACTGTACAGTTAAACTGAGCGTGTATGGAGCCCTTTACAGAAATGGGACTTCAGATGTATGCAAACAATTATTGTTCTTTCTCTGACATCCATCGGCAAGTGAGTTGTACTGCCTAATAATAATTGATGTAAGAATCAGCCAGAATCTGAATAAAGAGGTAATAAACGCTAATAATGAATGTAATTAAGACCATAGTTAGAATAAGAGTGTATGATCCTTTGTGAAGCCATGAATGAACGTCACAATGAGCATCTCCTATAAACAAGTGTTCAGATCTCAGAAAGTATGTGTTGTAGGACCCATTTTTTTAGACATTATTTTCTTATTGATGCATACTATTACCTCCTAAAATATTGGATACTTTTTAACACCCTGTACAGACCGCACAATGGATCAATCCGTGCCTTAGTGTAAGGACCCATCCAGGCCTCGTCAAACCAGCCAGACAGCCAAGTGTTAATTTCACTAGATATAACTTCAAAACTGAACGTGACTTAAGAACGCGATATCCTATTCCTTGCCCTCCTTGTTTTCCCCTTGTCCTCCTTGTATGTATCTTGTTCTCATTGTATTATCTTTGTATTCCCCTTGTTATCCTTTTAATTCCCTCATTTTCATTGTTTTCTTCTTGTTCAACTTGCCTTGCCCTTGTTCTCCTTGTATTCCACTCGTTTTCCATGTCTTCCCTAGTTCTCATTGTTTTATTTCTCTCGTACCATCCGCATATAGTTCTGTGAAGGTATGGAGCACAGTAAATCTGTGCACCTATCGATATTTGATTGCACCCACACGTAATTCTGCGAAAAGATATGTAGCATAGTAAAGCTATGCATCTGACAATATTCCATCGTACTCGCAAGTAGTTCTAAGTAAAGATATGAGCACAGTAAATCTGTGCACCTATCGACATCTGATTACACCCACACTTAAATCTGCGAAAAGATATGTAGCATAGTGAAGCTATCTGACAATATTTCATCGTACTCGCAAGTAGTTCTAGGTAAAGATATGAGCACAGTAAATCTGTGCACCTATCGACATCTGATTACACCCACAAATCTGCGAAAAGATAATTCTGCATCTGAAAGATATGCAAGTAGTTCTATAAAGATATAGAGCACAGTAAATCTGTGCACCTATCGACATCTGATTAAATTAATTCTGCATATGTAGCATAGCTATGCATATGACAATATTTCATCGTACTCGCAAGTAGTTCTAAGTAAAGATATAGAGCACAGTAAATCTGTGCATCTATCGACATCTGATTACACCCACACTTAATTCTGCGTAAAGATATGTAGCATAGTGAAGCTATGCATCTGACAATATTTCATCGTACTCGCAAGTAGTTCTAAGTAAAGATATTGAGCACAGTAAATCTGTGCACCTATCGACATCTGATTACACCCACACTTAATTCTGCGTAAAGATTTAATCGCATCTGACAATATTTCATCGTACTCGTTCTGATATAGAGCACAGTAAATCTGGACCTATCGACATCTGATTACACCCACACTTAATTTTATTCTGCGTAAAGATATGCTAGCAGGCTATTCTGTCAATATTCGCACCCACATTAACATTATAATATTAGCTAGTCGTCGATTTTAATCGCATTATGCATTCTAATGTTACTCAAAATTGTATTTGTAATTTATTTCAACATTATAATATCGACTCACTTTGCTGTAATGTTGCCTTGATTTAAACAATTTTTGTAATGAAATCCTCACATTTTAATCACTAATACACTAATTTTTAATAATGATGAAATAGAAAGGAAATGAACTTTTTAAATAACACGCATCTTTAAATTCGATGACCAAATTAAATGTGAATGCTTGTGGTAAAAACGCGATACATTCCTAACCGCACACCTAGTGTTTATTTTCCATACAACAAAAACTACATTACTCTCTTCATTAAATGAATATAAAACGAGGAATGAAAGTTTCTAATAATTTAAAACTTACCTACAAATAGAGACGTATTCATGCGATACTCCAAAACTTTTAAGAGTCTTCTGCTTACCTGAAACAAAGAGAAAATACATTGAGTTACATTGTTTCGTTACAGTTTCATAGTACTAACTACTAGTAAATAGTCATTTGTGTATCAATGGAACTTTTAATGTAAATCTATACATATAATTCGCTATAAAGAAGACAGAAAAATCATGAACGTCTTGTCGCTCATATGAATTGTCCCTTATTAGTGGTTAGTTTGGATTCGTGTTAATAGTTTACATTTTAGACCTGATTTTTTTTTTCTGATTTTACACAATCATAGGCACACAAGGTCATAGAAACACAATGGAGGAAGAAAAGAACAATCAATCCTCTTCCTAATAACTGCTGGCCAAGGAAGTGGCGGGTGCTGCACTCTATCGGTAAAGAACGAAACTAATTCTGAGTATATCAAAATATGGAATCATCCGGCAAATCATGTCAGAGGTTACAGAAATGTTAATGATTCCAAATAGACTCATTCGAGCGGAAAGTGTTCGGGGTTCCCATGTTATTTTATCAACAATTACCATGAAATCACGACACCAAAGTAATTGTACGTCAAAATTTAGTGTCAGACTTTTTTCAGTATCCGCTAAATTATCTATCAAACCTGTAAGCCTCAACTCGTAACTCTGTTTGCTTTGTTTTAATAACATTAACATTATTGCCTTCAACTTATAATAAGAATCCACCACCCGGAGTCGGAATAGCTTCCCACAATACAGTATTGGAATGAACTCTCCTGATCTAATAGCAGTTTCTGCAAGTCTGTATTGTAACATCGAGATGCATTTCATATCTTATCCTATCTGCATGTTAGGTTACACCTGATTCACAATAAGGAAAAACAATTACATATGTCACTAGATTTGAGTTAGGAGAAATTTTATTACAGGATTAGTAAAGGAAAATAAAATTGTTCATTCCTCTCACACATTCTAAAATTCCATCGTTTTTTAAATATCATAGCTATTAACTGTGGATCGACTTTAAACTTTTCTATCTGTATTTGTGTCCCTTCTAAATGTCATTTTGTATTTGGAAGAGAAAGATCGTTAGCTAAAGCTATATAAAATACGTCACATTGACCGAGCTTAAGTAAGAAATGAAGGAAGAAAACAATTATAAGCGAAGTCTCTAAATTGTACTATTAGGAAAGTCGAAATCTAATAAGGCCCAAACATTTTAATCAGTATGATTAATTTCCAAGACTTGAAAACATTAAAGTGCAGAATGATGATCAAACTGAATGCTTTCAGCCTCATAGAGAAATGCATTTCTTGAAGACAGTATTTTGAATTCGTCAAACTTAACCTCAAAATTGGTCAGAGCATATGTACATAGCTAGTCCGCCATATTGAATAAAACATAATTATTTGATTTTGTTACCTATCGGAGTCACGTGATGCCGTATACATGAAATGTTTTTATCATCCAACCAAAAATAAAGAGCCTGAATTACCTGCCTCACGAAAAGAAAACCAGTCATTTACATCTTAGTTCAGTGACGCTAAGAAAGTTGTTAGGTTCTCTGTGGTAACTGTTGTCATTGTAACTGCTTCACCATTATGTCCATAGCGCACCGAACTCTGTTTAGTAATATTCTGGAACTACTGACCTCTGTTCGTTATATTCTGGACCTACTGAGCCTTGTTCTGTGATATTTTGGAACTACTGAACTCTATTCTGTGATATTCTGGAACTATTGAGCTCTTTTTCTGTGATATTCTGGAACTACTGAGCTGTTCTGTGATATTCTGGTACTTCTGAGCTCTGTTTTGTGATATTATGGAACTACTGAGCTCTGTTCTGTGATATTCTGGAATTACTGAGCCGTGTTCTGTGATATTCTGGAACTACTGAACCCTTTTCTGTGATATCTTGGAACTACTGAGCTCTGTTCAGTGATGTTCTGGAACATACTGAACCCTGTTGTGTAATATTTTGGAACTCCTGAGCTGTTCTGTTCTGGAACAACTGACGTTCTGGAACGACTTAGCTCTGTTCTGTGATATTCTGGAACAACTGAGCCGTGTTCTGTGATATTCTGGAAGAACTGAGCCGTGTTCTGTGATATTCTGGAACTACTGTGATATTCTGGAACTGAGCCCTGTTCTGTGATATTCTGGAACAACTGAGCCGTGTTCTGTGATATTTCTGGAACAACTGAGCCCTGTTCTGTGATATTCTGGAACAACTGAACAACTGCCGTGTTCTGTGATATTCTGGAACAACTGAGCCGTGTTCTGTGATATTCTGGAACTACTGAGCCCTGTTCTGTGATATTCTGGAACAACTGAGCCGTGTTCTGTGATATTCTGGAACAACTGAGCCGTGTTCTGTGATATTCTGGAACAACCCTGTTCTGCCTGGAATGTTCTGTGATATTCTGGAACTACTGCCCTGTTCTGTGATATTCTGACAACTGAGCCCTGTTCTGTTCTGGAACAACTGATATTCTGGAACAACTGAGCTGAGCCAACTGTGTTCTGTGATATTCTGGAACTGAACTGCCGTGTTCTGTGATATTCTGGAACAACTGAGCCGTGTTCTGTGATATTCTGGAACTACTGAGCCCTGTTCTGTGATATTCTGGAACAACTGAGCCGTGTTCTGTGATATTCTGGAACTACTGAGCCCTGTTCTGTGATATTCTGGAACAACTAGCCCTGTTCTGTGATATTCTGGAACAACTGAACCGTGTTCTGTGATATTCTGGAACAACTGAGCCGTGTTCTGTGATATTCTGGAACAACTGAGCCGTGTTCTGTGATATTCTGGAACAACTGAGCCCTTTGTTCTGTGATATTCTGGAACAACTGAGCCGTGTTCTGTGATATTCTGGAACAACTGAGCCGTGTTCTGTGATATTCTGGAACTACTGAGCCCTGTTCTGTGATATTCTGGAACTACTGAGCCGTGTTCTGTGATATTCTGGAACAACTGAGCCGTGTTCTGTGATATTCTGGAACTACTGAGCCCTGTTCTGTGATATTCTGGAACAACTGAGCCGTGTTCTGTGATATTCTGCTGAGCCGTGTTCTGTGATATTCTGGAACTAACTGAGCCCTGTTCTGTGATATTCTGGAACAACTGAGCCCTGTTCTGTGATATTCTGGAACAACTGAGCCGTGTTCTGTGATATTCTGGAACAACTGAGCCGTGTTCTGTGATATTCTGGAACAAGCCCTGTTCTGTGATATTCTGGAACAACTGAGCCCTGTTCTGTGATATTCTGGAACAACTGGCCGTGTTCTGTGATATTCTGGAACAACTGAGCCGTGTTCTGTGATATTCTGGAACAACTGAGCCGTGTTCTGTGATATTCTGGAACTACTGAGCCCTGTTCTGTGATATTCTGGAACTGAGCCGTGTTCTGTGATATTCTGGAACAACTGAGCCGTGTTCTGTGATATTCTGGAACTACTGAGCCCTGTTCTGTGATAATCTGGAACAACTGAGCCGTGTTCTGTGATATTCTGGAACTACTGAGCCCTGTTCTGTGATATTCTGTAACAACTGAGACCTGTTCTGTGATATTCTGGAACAACTGAGCCGTGTTCTGTGATATTCTGGAGCAACTGAGCCGTGTTCTGTGATATTCTGGAACTACTGAGCCCTGTTCTGTGATATTCTGGAACTGAGCCGTGTTCTGTGATATTCTGGAACTACTTAGCCGTGTTCTGTGATATTCTGGAACTACTGAGCCCTGTTCTGTGATATTCTGGAATAACTGAGCCGTGTTCTGTGATATTCTGGAACTACTGAGCCCTGTTCTGTGATATTCTGGTACAACTGAGCCGCGTTCTGTGATATTCTGGAACAACTGAGTCGTGTTCTGTGATATTCTGGAACAACTGAACCGTGTTCTGTGATATTCTGGAACAACTGAGCCGTGTTCTGTGATATTCTGGAACAACTGAGCTGTGTTCTGTGATATTCTGGAACTACTGAGCCCTGTTCTGTGATATTCTGGACCTGAGCCGTGTTCTGTGATATTCTGGAACAACTGAGCCGTGTTCTGTGATATTCTGGAACTACTGAGCCCTGTTCTGTGATAATCTGGAACAACTGAGCCGTGTTCTGTGATATTCTGGAACTACTGAGCCCTGTTCTGTGATATTCTGTAACAACTGAGACCTGTTCTGTGATATTCTGGAACAACTGAGCCGTGTTCTGTGATATTCTGGAACAACTGAGCCGTGTTCTGTGATATTCTGGAACTACTGAGCCCTGTTCTGTGATAACCTGAAACTAATGATCCCTGTTCCGTGATATTCTGGAACTTCTGAATTCTGTTCTGTGACGTTCTGAAACTACTGAGATATTTAAGTTTGCGTATTAGACCATTATCACGAGTATGAAGCAATGTGAAATGCAATTGCTGTTCAAAATGTTACTCACAGACACATATTCCTATTTCATTATCTACCTTTATGGCGTTGTGAGCAGAAGAGATACGTTACTGGAGCTTAATGACAGCAGTGAGCAGTATGGGAAGAAAGAAACTGCCAACCAGACGAAGACTATGGTTATCGGAACACAAAATATAGAAGGTAAACATGAAAAGTTAGAAATCAGGCAGTAGAACATGTGAACAGCTTCAATTACTTGGGGTGTACTGTAAATAGTAATATGAACTGCTGCCAGGAAGTCAAAACAAGCTAAGCAATAATAAAGGAACATCATCTGCGGACTTCTTGAAAATAAGTAAGGATCAGAATAATGAAATTCTTTGTGTGGAGTGTAGCATTGTGTGGGGCAGAAATACTGATATTATGACGAAGTGAAGAGAAGCAATTCGAAGCATTTAAAATGTGGATATGGAGAAGAATGGAGCTTGTGAAATGGGCAGACAGAATAAGAAATGAAGAGTAGGTGAAAAAGAATAATATTGAAACTGATCAGGAAAAGATAAAGGAATTTTCTGGATCACTACTGAGAAGAAACTGGCTACTGAAGGATGCACTGGAAGGAATGACGAACGGCGAAAAACGAAGATAATAGGGAAAAATAGGGAAGACTGAAGAATGCTGGGTTTGCAGTGAAAGGTCTCTCCTAGGGTAGAAAACTATGAATGAATGAACCTTCTTTTTAATGGTATACTCTTGTAATATTGAACTGCTATTGTGTTTTGTTATGTTGCGTGATGGCAATGTGCAATTAAGTATTGAAGCACAGGTGCGCGTAACGTGTGTTTGGTATCGTGATATAACATTATATTTATATAAAGGACGGATACATTGCAATGAATTGGCCAGACAACGAGATGGTTCCATTACCTGATCGTTACATGTGATCATGGATATAATGGTGGCGCGTCGTTAACCGAACTATTGCAACGTCGCGTCGCGTCGGTTTTCCAGTCCGGACAATAGAGTTCGAATGGAATTTGTAGAGGACGTGGATGGCGTTGGGGCAGACTTTCTACGTTTTTGCATCAGGATACCACCTCTCATCCATTTACTTTCATTCCGTAAATTGAAATAGAGAACATGTGGCTACCGACCTGATTCCCTACCACAGACGCAAAAATTACCTTACTCATGAGAAGGACTAACTGATTTTGTGTAATGGAATTGGGTTGGTGAACTGATATTTAATATAAATGTGAACACGAAAGTGATTGTAGAGGTAGTAGTAATAGTAGTAGTAATAATAGTGTCATTAGTACTAATATTAATAGTAATAGCATTTATAGTAATAATAATAATAATAATAATAATAATAATAATAATAATAATAATAATAATAATAAATGGGGCTTAATATTTGTATAGAGAGTGGTGTGCGGAAAGCAACGGGAAGCTACCGGATATATCTTTCTCAAGAAAAACTGGAAGCATTGCATATGAGTAGACTTCGTTGAATTGCCACACGCAGCATGCAATCAGGTTGCCGATGTACGGTAGTATAGAAGAGGTGAGCGACCGCCCGGTCTCGTAGTATAAGCAGTTCATGTTAAGAGATGTGACCGGTCCAAATAGATAGAGCAGCTACAGCTAATGTATACCTATGTAAGCACTTGTTTTTGCATTACTGTGGTTGGAATAGTCAAAGCTTAACATTTGTTCAGTGCAGACAAGAATTCAATGAAACATGCTACAATGAGTGTGTTGCTGTTCCTAACAATTGCCCCTGGAATACCCTTACCACCGCAGCCAGTCGTCTCCAAAAGCATCACCCTGTTAGAATCGTCTAAACTACAACTCTCAGAAGCCCTTAATATAGTGTATAAAGTATCACAAACTGTTATCCAAAATAACAATTCACTAATTTCAGAAAAAGTGAAACGTAAATTGAGAAACATTATTGCTGAAAATTCTGCCTATTCACAACTTCGTATTGTAAATGATGTACTATCAGGTCACGACAAGACGGCTGAAGTTGGTGTACTAAAAAGTAGTGATTTCCGTTCTTCAAATATGTACGTATTACATCGTGTGATGTTGAACGTACATTTTCCCAAAATAAAAACTGTTCAATTGACCATCGGAGGTAGTTACTTTGCAGTCGCTCAAAATGTACGTAACTCTTCACTGGACATATTAAAGGATGATGTGAGTATATTACATTAAATTTTAAGAGTTAATATATCTCACTATAAAATAATTGTGTATTTACATGTTTAGACATTTCCTAATTCAATGATCATTCATTATATTTCTTGAATGCAGGATACAGGTTTTATTGTAACCGCAGTATACTGCTCAGTGTTTACATCAGAGGCATACTTCATCCGTTGCACGTCTCCTTCTCATACTATACGGCGTGCGTAGTAAACCTTACGACTCTCGTGGCAATTCCACGAAGTATGATTATGAGTAAATATGATGCTGAAACTGATCAGATACCTGAAGGAAAAGGAATTTGCTGGGTCACTGGTTGAGAAGAAACTGCCTACTGAAGGACGGACTGGAATGTATGGTGAACGGGAGAAGAGTTCGGGGCAGAAGAAGATATCAGATGACAGACAATTGCAAAAAGTGTATGGTATACAGGGTGGCTTACTTAACCCTTTTCACCTCCGATAGCGTGTTAAATATTTTACATATACATAAACCGACAATTACAAGTTTAATTACATCGAAGGAACATCCGACACACGTAATGTATTTTTTTGCACATGAAACACTTTTCAAGATATTAGAGTCAATTTTCTTCTTTTAATTGGGAACGAACTATGTTTTGTATTGCAAATGTTGCGTTAGCTCTGTCTAATAACAACTGGCTACTTTACTGACTGTTTGAATGTCAGCGGTAAGAGTAAACATGAACAATGTCTGAACTAGAATCGAACAGAGGGAGGAAAATTCATATTAAAGTTGTGCGTCAATGCTTTTATGTCTCACTTCATCATGTGCAACATTTCCATAGTATTAAAATGTACAGTACATTGTGATTGTGATTTAATTGTCGAAAAATTCTAACCAGAATTATCCTTCCTCTGTTCGATCCCTGGTCAGACACTGCTTATGTTTACTCTTATCCGTAACATTCGAACAATCAGTACAGTAGCCATTTATTAATAGAATTAAAGCAACATTTGCAATACAAAACATAGCTGGTCCCCATGCAGAAAAAGAAAGTTGACTCTAATATCCTCAAAATGATTTCATGCAGCTACAAAAAATACATTACGTGTATCACATGTCCCCTTCAATGTGGTTTAATTTGTAATTATCGGTCCGTGTATAACTGAAATATTTCACATGCTATCGGAGGTGAAAGAGTTAAGTGGACCACCCTGTATATTGAGCAAATTATATTTCAAAGTTACAGAGTTATTCATTGCTCAGAAAAATTATACTGAATTTTTCAGTACTTGAAAATTATGTCCCCATTGCTAGGGTGACCAGACGTCCTCTTTTCCCCGGACATATCCTCCTTTTTAGGCCTTTGTCCGGGGTCCAGGCGGATTTAAAAAAAATCAAGAAATGTCCTCTTTTCCGTAACTTATATGCCTGATATTTTGAAATTATCTGATTTTCCGCCTTCCTCAAGTAATTTTCTTGTAGGTGGCAACAGCATCGACAGAATATGCTCTTTGCCAACGATCATTACCTCTACTTGTTACGGTCATTGCTTCCATTAACTGTAAAATCATTTTATATTATTACGTTTTATCATAAGTATGCTGTAATAAAATTAGATATTGACGTAATTTTAAGTATAATATAGGCCTAAGCCTAAATCTAAATAGATATTATCTGCGCCCTTTAATAATTATAGTTGCCTTGACTTTCGTATATAGCTAATTGAAAAATTATTATCATTAAGTTTTCATAATTATTTTGTAATAAACTAGAAACCAATATATATTTAAGTAGTAGTAGTAGTAGTAGTAGTAGTAGTAGTAGTAGTAGTAGTAGTAGTAGTAGTAGTAGTAGTAGTAGTATTTATTTATTTATTTGACCTGGTAGAGAAAAGGCCGTCAGGCCTTCTCCGCCTCTCTACCACGAGATTCCAATTACAATATGAAGAATAAAATTAATTAGTATTAAATTTACAATTACAATTACAATAAAAATGAAAGTACGAAGAGATTACCTCACTAATTAAAGCTAGATAATTTATCATAGAAAAACAAAGAATATTTTGTATTTACTGAATTAAAAATTAAACCTATAAAAATAAATTTGTGAAGTGATGAAATTACTAGATATTGAAATATTTTGTGATACATTTAGGAAACTATTTACAAGAAATCAATTACTGACCAAGTGCCTAGTAAGTTTGCGTTTGAATTCAATTTTATTTAGACTGTCCCTGATGCTAGCAGATAGCGAATTACAGAGTCTTGGCAGGGCTATTGTGAAAGAGGATGAGTATGAGGAGGTGCGATGGGATGGTATTGTTAGTATTGTTTCATGACGAGAGCGTGTGATCAGATTATGGTGGGAAGAAAGGTGAATGAAGCGAGACGACAGGCACGAAGGAATAGAAGAGTTCAAGATTTCGAAGAGAAAGAGAAGTGAATGTAAATTTCTTTTCATAAGTATGATATAAGCCTAAATATGTACTTTAAATATTTTGTAATAAAATAGATATTGACGTAATTTAAAGTATAATAAGCCCAAATCTAAGTACATATTTTCTGTCCGCTTTTTTTCTAACAATGTCACCCCCCCCTTTTTTTAAGCTTTGTGTCCTCTTTTTTATCGATGTGAATCTGATGTCCCTACCCATTGCAATATAGAGTTTGTTCATAAAATTAAAATTAAGAATCTGCAAGTAGTGGTCTATTTTTAGTTTTGTTTGCTATTTCCTTAATATAATTTCTTTATTAACCGTATATGGACTTTATATTTTGACTAAAGAAACCAATAATATTAATTTAATTTAATAAAGAAATCTTAAGAATGAAAGAATTGATGAATAAATAAATAAGCAAATGAATAATGTGAAACTAATAGTCGACTATAAAAAGGGAAGGCAGATATAACTGAGGTGCTATGGTGATGGATAGAATGAAGATTGAACGAGTGAATGTATGTAAGGAAATGATGTCTACGTGAAAGACCGTTTGCTTGTGTAAGTGGAGGCAAAGCTGTGACGACGGAAAGTTTTGATTATGCGCACAGCTCATTAAATCCGACTGAAGTAATGTGTCAGATAAAACCGAAAGTTCACAATAGGGGTGCAGGGGTGTGTTTCTACCCCCCACTTCCTCGGTCCCCGAGCTCATTAGCTTATGTGATTGGCTTCTAAACCCCCTGCGGGCTGTCTGGGGGTGACGAGGACGTCGGGGGGAAGTACGTGGTAAACGTTCCACAGACGTCAAGGCAGAGAGACGCGCCATGCGGGTAGCCGAGAGACTAGGGGCAAGGGTACACCACATCGACAAAACTTGAGACCATGGCTTAGTGCAGGAAACCACACACAAGTAGTAAATTTGGAACTGCGGTTTACATTATTTTTAGCGGTAGTAGTTATCAAGTTGTTAAATTTACCTCACTTGGTGTCCTCCTCGGATTCCATTGTTTCCGGTATCAGAGCTTGTCTTGTGCCACTGACAAGGAAGATATTAATTCTGGCACACGATAAAAATAACTTCAATATCTGAACACGCTCCTTCATCCTCATAATCCTTCTTTTTTATGTTACAGTTTCTGTTTCTGTTTACAAAAAAAAAATCAAAAGTAATAACGCTGTACAGTAAAACCTGTATGAAAGAAGAACGCTCCTATTGAAAGACCACTCCTCCTAAGGACCGATTTTTTTAAAGAACCGAATTAAAAATCCATAAAACCAATGTAAATCACATCCCTTTAAGAGACCACCTGTCTCCCCGACCACCGACCAGTAATTAAATAGCAATTTTCTTAATTTTACCACTTTTAAAAGGGCATACTGTATTTTAAAAATATAGAATTTAGTATTTTATTGAAGTACTGTCGCCTAAATAAATTTCATGAAATTCGTACAGTACTAGGAGTTAAAATGATGTTTGACAACGTTCAGCGTATTGCGAATCTCACTGGTCCGGTGGCATCAATGACGTCACGTTGCAGCGAAATAAGGAACAAAACTGATCGATGGCTGTCATGGCGACTGTACAAGTTGTTGTCTGTGCTACGCTAGCAAAATTTTGCGAAATTTTCGTACTCCCATCTCGTTCAAACAAAAGATAGCATAAATAATTTATTTCTTGAACCGGTAGTAATGGGTCCGTTGACATGTTCGCTTTAACATATTGTTTTTACGTTGTGCTCATTACAAACAATACAGCAGAACACACCGCCATGACACAACATTGCACGATCAGAGTATTCAGAATCTCACCGGTCCGGTGGCATCAATGACGTCACGTTGCAGCGAAATATGGAACAAAACTGCTGAAAGGATCGATGGCTGTCATGGCGACTGTACAAGTTGTTGTCTGTGCTATGCTAGCAAAATTTTGCGAAATTTTCGTACTCCCATCTCGTTCAAAGAAAAGATAGCATAAACAATTTATTTCTTGAACCGGTAGTAGTAACGGGTCCGTTGACATGTTCGCTCATAAGCCATTAACATATTGTTTTTAAGTTGTGCTCATTACAAACAATACAGCAGAACACACCGCCATGACACAACAGCGCACGATCAGCGTATTCAGAATCTCACCGGTCCGGTGGCATCAATGACGTCAAGTTGCAGCGAAATAAGGAACAAAACTGATCGATGGCTGTCATGGCGACTGTACAAGTTGTTGTCTGTGCTACGCTAGCAAAATTTTGCGAAATTTTCGTACTCCCATCTCGTTCAAAGAAAAGATTAACCTAAACAATTTATTTCTTGAACCGGTAGTAATAACTGGTCCGTTGACATGTTCGCACATAAGCCATTAACATATTGTTTTTACGTTGTGCTCATTACAAACAATACAGCAGAACACACCGCCATGACACAACAGTGCACGATGTTATTCGTCTGCTAATTCCCGCCCTATACAAGAACCAATCACATTCACTGATGGCGGCTGATGGAGACTGCCACCACCTCTGCAAGTTGATGGCACCGGTGCGACACCGGTGGAGCATCAATGACGTCATCGGTGGAATTCGAAAACCGTGATGTCATCGGTTTGCTCACCGGTGAATACGCTCGTTGTTAAGTGATACCGTATTCACGTTAATGCCGACCTCTGGCCTTAATCCCTTAAGGAATGTTGGGGATTTCTACGAAAAAGGTACAATGACTGCTTGCAAATGGCCTCCGAGGTATGACAAAGGGTTATTTGCATCGCTATTAAACAGTTTCTTGAAAGGTGAGATTTCTCATGCCGTATGACGGTTTTACGTTTCGTTTTGTACGTTAAAAATCAAATCGTTACTTGTTAATTACAGTGCAATAATTTATTTTTTATTCCTCCTGCCTACTAGAATGATCTGGTGTTTAACCCTCCGATGACGAGGATGAAATAAAGACAGAATTTCAATCGGAAAAAATGTGACTAGAACAAGCCTTATGTAATATTGAGTTGATTCAACAATCGGCACCACTGAAAGACTGCATGAATCGAGAAGATACAAATGAACTTCTTAACATGTGAAAGAACAGTCTTGAAAATGAGAGTGTAAAAAGGAAGTGTAAAAAATTTAAGCAGAGTTCAATTTATGATTTTGAGAAGGGGAATCAAAGGTGAAAACTGGAAAAACAACGTAAAATAAGAAATAAAGTTTTGATTTCAAGCTTTTATTGCAAGGAATATTTTCCACGCTTTTATTTGATCAACATAGAAAGGTTTTAACCCATTATTTTTATAAAATAACTCCCCTATTGACAGACCACCCCTCTGAAAACCAGTTTTCATGGAACCAGCAGTGGTCGTTTAATCTTCGTAATTCTTCTTAAAATCTCCATCCACGTAAATTCCAATTGAAAATTGTGATCACAAAACGCGTCAAGTCCATTTTATGAAAGATTTTCGCTAGTTTTCTATCCACCGTTCTACGAACTGAGCGAGTTTTAAAGTGACATGCACAATAACACAACCTTTAGACAAGGGCCCGCTTGTTTCGGAAGAAATATAATGAAGTCTCAAACAAAATAATATATACAGAGTAGAAGTAAAATAACCTTGCAGATTGAAAGGGATGATAAGGTACACTTAAATGAATAGAAAACATATATTACGTTTTGTAATTAAATGCACGGTTAATTAGAAATTTAAGTTTGAAGTTTCAGTAGTCCGGCAACATCGCCGCTAACACACAGTACTCGTCATACAGATGTAAGAGGTCAACAAATTCGGTGAGTCTCGGTAGGTGAACTGTTCTCTACCTCGACGTTGCCACTTGCTGGCATCGTGCAAAGGCATGAAATGAGAGGATTTTAAAATTAAATTTACACGAAAACCGTTCACACTATCGAAATACGCCAAAGGCATAAATTATTCTTTATTAGATTTCTTATCGATGTTGGCAAAAATCATGATTCTACTCGGAATAGTCATCGAATAAGAGGTTGTTAAACATTTGGGAAAGAAATATTTTTCTAGAAAAAAAAACTCTGAACTTTACACCAATATGATATATTATAGATTTTTGTTACGTACAACATGAGCTCTCTCTGAATATCTGCAAGGTAATTTCACTTCCCCCTCTGTGTGTGTGTGTGTGTGTGTGTGTAAATTGGCAAATGGACTGAATGAGTTTTTGAATCACGATCTTCATTTATATACAGTTTTTTTGTAATTAATTTACCATACAGTAGCCCTACATAGGCATTATACATTAATTTCCAAGGTGTTTGTTTCTATTCTCTGTTAAAGTCATATTACATAAATAGCTCAAGAAGATTATACTTTCAGGTTGTTTCAAAAAGGACTTCACAAATGTAGAAGTTAATAGAAATGTATCCACATATCTTACAGAATTGGTTCAGGTGTGATTTAAAGGATAATACATCAAGTTTCACTCATGTATTGCCGCAGTACGAATTCACCATAGACGGTATTATGTATCAATACATACTCGAAAATTTCCTCATTCCACAGATTGACGAAGATGTCAAGATGGACGCATTCACTACCAGCAACATGGGGCACCACTTCACTACTGCTTCGAGGTTCGTGAGTACTTGATGTGATGTAGTTTATGCTGTGGGTAATTTTATGGTTTATGGTGGCTGTACTGTTTACTTTATTTTTCCTGAACCTACCCTGATCTTCTCCTCCGCTGATTGGAGGAACGACACGTATCGTCGGCCTCGGTTTGGAGACCGAGCGAATGTCGAGTTGGTGAGACAATTCGACGCAGTTACGACTTCAAGAGAGAAACGGGTAGTCTCCCGTCTCTGCTGAGATAGTCAACTCATCGTATTACGTGGTTCCGGTGGTCAAGGTGACCCCTCTGATGTGGATAGCTGGGACTATCGTCTGTGTGGTATATTTCACGGTGGAACATCGTTTGGATATCATCGCTTTACAGACTAAGGGATGGTCTGTTTCATTCTCAGCATTCCTGATTTTCATATTCTATACTACGTGGGAACGCCGACGTCCATAAGCCTACAGGGAAGTTCTCTGGGGCCGTTACGCCATTAACGTATATAACGGCTTACTTGGTTACCGTGTGCTTCCATGGATTTGAACTTTGATTCAGCTAAAGGTTGGAGACTACAACTTTATATGCCTTATTTGAACCGAGTCTATTCAGACTGTATTTTCTATGAGTATTCAATTCATCTGTTATACATCGCTTTTCTTACATCCATTTTGATGGCAGACATTAATTTTCTCTCTTTCATTATCTCACTATTTTATATTGTTATTAGATCTATAATTCTTTGTTTTTGTAGTTTTACTTTAATTTATCTCTCTCAGTTTGTTAATATTAAATTGTTATAATTATCATGGTACTTATATTATTTGTGAAAGGCAACCAAAAATACCTAAAGTTACGATCCTTTCCCCTTTCCTGGGTTTCACTCAGGCACGCTGATACAACAATGATCAGCATTTTTCAGGTCGTTGGATTGGTCGAGCAGGACCAACTGTATGGCCACTGGCTCACCAGATCTGAACCCTTCGATTTTTTCCTTTGGTTGTTCGTCAAAGATAGGTGTTTGCTTCTCCTTTACCTGCCCATCTTGCTGAACTGAGAAATAGAATTAATGCAGTTGCAGAAGTGTCTTCTAATCTACGGGCAAGAGATTGACTATATGTTGGATGTCTGCCATATCACTAACGGTAGCCACATCGAACCAAAATAACTGCTTGGTAGAAACTTGTTTAAAATGGCACCTTAAGAATTTATGTAAGATATATGAATAAATATCTATATGCTTCCAAAGTTGTAAAGTTATTTTTGAAACAACCTATTTATTCAAGTTTGAATAGATATCATAAAAAGGCTGTACGACGTTCTAGTTTATTTCCGAAGAGCGAACCATTATAATTGTATAGACGCAACTTGAGGCAAATATTAACTTTTTATTATCAGGATTCACAATGTCCTAGGGTTTTAGAGCACTTCTCCATTCTTCTCTATTCTCCCATGCCCTATCTTCTAATCCCCTTTCTCTCATTAGTCTACATGTAATTGTTCCTTGGATCCATGTCAGTTTTGGTCTTCCAATAATAATTATGATGATGATGATGACGATAATAATAATAATAATAATAATAATAATAATAATAATAATAATAATAATAAAAAATGTGATAACATTAATTCATTTATTCATAGTTTTATTCCCAATGGTAGGTCTTTCACTGCAAACTCAGCATCCCCAATATTCCCAATGGATCCATTTATCTTAATGTTGCCTATAGTCTGATATATTCTTCTATCCCCAACTGTTCTCCCGTTCACCATTCCTTCCAATACATCTCTCAGTACGTTTTTCTGAATAAATCCGCCGAGTTACCACTGTGGTAGGTGTCTGCCTCCAGACTAGCCGGCCCGTGTTCGATTCCCGGCGGGGTCAGAGATTTTCGGGACTAGGAGAGATGGTGGTGCGCAACTTCTAATCACTAGATTGTGCACCAATATGCCTGTGTTAAATCCCAAATCTCTCCGCAGTGCATTTGAAGAGAAGGCATATGTCATTGTTGATAGTGATTACTTCGTCGGATGGGGACGTTAAGCCTGGCGGCTCCTTGGTGCTATTCGACAGGAGTAGGCTATGTGCCGGCACCGGGTTTCCCCTTCTTCCTTCCTCACCATCTTCCCCATGAATGGTTAACTCGTGCTCACAAAGTACTAAAAAAGCTTAAAAGAGAGAAAGACAGACGGAGCCAGCCGCAGCAGTTACAAGTTGTTTGTAGTTCCGCTGGAAAAGCAGTTCACTGCCACAGTGCGCTTTGGCGACTCATGCAGGTGGTCGTGATATCTACTCCAAGATTTGAATTTTAGAATGACGTATGGTACAATAATGATATTAATTATCAGGGAACGGATTTATATGGACTAAAAATATATGAAATATGTAAATATATATGTAGTTATTTTTACCAAAATATGGAATTAAATATGGATTTTTACCAAAATATGGAATTAAATATGGACTTAAAATTATAAAAAAATGACTATGTACGTTAAATATTGGTACATTTTAATCAAACTAAACAAAAATATAATGGACGTACCTTATCTTCCAATGTAGTTTCAACAAAACACAATTTTTATTGTCTGTTACCATAACAATAGGTTACAAACATTTCTTTCAAGTGCTGAAAAGTGAATCTTCTTCTATTGTCTCTGAGGATAGATTTATACTGACTAAAAGAGCGTTCGACGTCACAAGAAGTAACTGGTACATAATTCAATTTCACAATGTCTGCTGGGGATAAGTCCAAGTTAATCTTCACTGTTGATTCACCACTCATCACAGCAACAACCTTTTGTAGTTCTTCATATCCAGGGTTTTTGAAAGTACAGTGTCCACCTTAGCTCTTACTGCATCTGCAACTTTACCTCTACCACGATTCAGTTGTTCCACAGTACTATTTATAATTTCAAAACTTTCAGATAGTGAAAGGTGCCTATTTTGGAGACTTTTGAGCGTTTTTATGATGCATGAAAATGTATGCTGAATGTGAGCTAAGTCATTCTTCACACTTATGTCACAGGTAACTGTTTTCGCAGTATCAATTGAGACTGCATCTTCAGAGTCCAATGCAAGGAGAACATTGTTAATAGAGTCTATATGTTCGGCATAATATTCAACTGCTTCTAGCCATGTACCCCATCTAGTTAAAATTGGCTTTGGTGGCAATGGAATTTCAGGGTACATTTCTTTCAACACGTTAACTCTACTGGGAGCTTTGAGAAATACTTTTTCACTGATGAAATCAACAAATCTACTTTAGGAAATTGTCTCTGACCACTTCTGCCACACGATGAAATGCATGCGCCACACAAGTAAAATGAGTCAATTTAGGATATACAACAGATAATGCTTGTCCAGCTTTGACCATATAAGGGCAGCATCGCTAATAAAGAATAACACATTATCGTACATAATACCCTTTGGCCACAGGATACCCATAGCTTCGTTGAACAGTTTAACTATAGTTTTGTTATTGCACTTTTCTAGAACATCACAATGTAAAAGAATTCGTTCAGAATATTGTTCACTTAACAAACCGATAACTACATTACCAACAAGTCTACCTTCTTTGTCGGGAGTCTCATCAATGGAAACCCAAATTGAACTATCTTTAATTTCATCTCTTATCTTCTGTATTGTCTCATCGTAGATGGATGGAGCATACGTCTTCCTAAGTGTTGACTCATCCGGGATTGTATGTTGAGTATATTTTTCAAGGAATTCCCTGAAGACCTTATTCTTTAGTTTGTAGAGAGGAATATCAGCAGAGATGAGAGAACGGCACAGGTCGATGTTAAACTCAGATCTTACATTCGATGTTGTTGGTTGTGTTAAAAACAATTGTCTCTGCTTGGAATTTAGTTGTTTGTTGGCCTGATGTTTACTAGTTGTAATGTGTTGTTGCACCAGGAACTTTTGTGTAGATGATACTGCACACTGACACAAATTACAAAATAATATTTTATTGTCAGTTGATAAACCATCTTCTTTAAATTCTGAAATGTAACTTGTTAGTTTTGATTTTAAATTGACTGAATGACGTACTTTTGGCATATTTACCGTCTTTATAGTATGATTTACAAAACTGAACCTATGTGTACTCTGACTGGCATTTAACTGTTGAGCTGCACAACTGAAGTCTGTTAAAAATTTTAAATTAAATTAATACAGTTTTGTAACTTACTTTCCCATTGTTGATAGGACTGCTAATTTTCAAATAACTCTGATGTTAAAGGGATTACTGAACATGTGTTTAAATCTCTATTGTTGAAATGTATTTTTAAAAGTTAATGGAATTTTGTTTTGTTTTATTGTTAAACCTAATATAATATGGACTGTTTTATATGAAATATGGAAAATATATGGAAATTAACGAAAATATGTACTAAACTCTAAAATATGGAAAAATATGGAAAATAAAAGTAGGATTTTTCAACCCTACACATTGTGAAACATAAAGATAATGCAAAATATAAATTATATTAGCTTTATAAGTAAATATGTATTTACATAAAAATCCTTTCCTGTTAATTATATACAGTCTGTACCTAAACACACATAACAAAATTATATTATTTGCTAGCTTTATAAAATATTTTAGCACTGGATATACAAACTGAATACAACCTTTCCAAGGTACAACAAATATAGATGCAACACTTATTTATTATTACACTATTTGTTAATATTTTTATTATATGTCTTATTTGAAACATAGAACGCGAGAATTTGCAAGTCTTTATATATTAAAGAGCATTCCTCTGTTCTCAGAAAGGTAATAGTCTGTATTCGCAAACAACCACAATTTCGAGGAACTCATTTTTACCAGTCACGGCAGATGAAATAAACTTACTTCTACACTCTTCCTATACATCAAGAGTTTTTACACTTCTTTCTTGTAATATACTCTGACTCAAGCACATACAGTATAATGGACCTATAATTGAAAATTCTGACTTAGGCAACATTAGACTAGGAACAGTTCGATTCCTGACTTCGCTGGAATCTGAGTGGCGTGCTGTTCTGTAGATTTATAAATTCAAGCTATAAATTTTCAGGACCTTCTATCGGCTGTAAGCCAAAAGGATTATAGAAAATCTCGATTCCTTGTCAATTGACACTGTTTATCGAAACTTATTAGTGAATTCTGCTGTAGGTCTTCAAGTAGGTCTTATATTTGATAAGAGTTTCTTATACTTTCAAGATAATTTATAGTGAAAGAAAGTGAAGTTGTCTATGTTCTACATGATACTGCCACATTTCAAATTTATCCATAAATGCTCTTAGCTAGTCGATTATATGTCGTGCAATTCTGTAACTCGCACGCACAACGTGCTAACGATATTAGATATCAGTCTCACCTTGTTGATATCCCATTTTTATCTTTAGTTGTTCTAAAGCAGATCTAGGCAGTGTTTCGTTACTAAAACCTTCGCTGTGTTTATTTGCTACATAAGATGTCATGCGTAAGAAATTGTAATAGTACATAATACAAGCTTTACCTCCCTTCTTAATAAAAAAACTCTTTCTCTTTCGACTCATCACTAAAGGGAAATGATCTGGGGATTATGTTTTTCACTCTAAATGAGCCGCCACTGGAGACGCGAGCGAACGTCTGTCTTGCAAGAACCGCATACAGACACTACAGCTAGTACAGAGTCAATTCTACCTGCACTGAGGTTGTGTTGACACTTTGAGAGCACGAGTTGCCCACCCATGATCATCCCCCTCATCCATTCCCTACACTATACCACCACGAACTCTTATACATACACTCACTCTACTGGGTGTTCAGTTCAAAGTGTGTCATGGCTCGCTGTATGTCGTCATGTGGCTATCCGATGAGCCTAGAGAATTCAATCTTCCTACACTTCCGCAGAGCCGTATTACCTAAATGCGAGAGAAGTTGCCTAGCAAGTACGGCGTTCATTCTGAAGATTACTTACCGATAAGTACGGTAACGCCAGTAGTGGCAAGAATGTGAACTGTTTGGAAACATGTACTGAAGTGAGTTTTTTTTCTTACTGTCGGGATATGGGGAGAGGGTTAAGACGATTACTTACGTATTTGTTGGCATTAACTTCGACGGTCAACATGGACACGGAGCATTTGATTTGTGTTGTGGAATGTTGCCGTACGCAACCGATGATAACAAATACCCTGCGTACTACTTGCCGGCGCAAAACACAGTTCGAAAGAGGTTATGGTAGCACACAGACTTTACAGACCGCCATCTGTTGCTACGACATTCAAGTTATACCGTACACGTTCTCAAGTTCAGATTGAACGCCTTGAATAATAGGCAACTTCTCTGACATAAAAGCTGAAACTCGCTTCAAATCGCTGACTCACAACAGTGACGTCATGACACACTTTGAAATGAACACCCAGTATTACACACAAAACTCGTCACAGATACACTTCATGTACAGCGTGGCGCGCCGAGGTGGTGAACACATTGAAAATGGGTCACTATCTTTCTATCTATCCGCTATATGCGGAACCCGATTGACGAAAGTCAAATGCGTAAGCATTAGATACACACATACACACGCACAAATGGGAGAAGGTCGCTTCCTTTGAAGTACTTTCCTATTTCAAGTACACAAACACTGAAATGGATATCATGGTTAAGAGCGTTCAAGAGTAGAAACTAAATTAGTAAATTCCTGACCATTCTGAATGTAATGTGCGTCAGCCAGAAGCATACTTCCATAATGACAAATGTTAAACCTAATATACAACACATAAATATTTTCGTGTCACGCTTGATATGAAAACAAAACACAAGAACATTACCTCCTTAGGGGTCGATGTAGATAAATATATTGCCCCAATTATGTTCAAATAATTCGGCCAAATCTTATCAAGTTTGAAAGGTCACATATCTGACCCTGGCAGCGTTCTGGTGCAAATTACGTTCTGATCGAAGTAATCACGCAAACTTGCGGAAGGAAGTGGACGGCGAACAGAGAGGGAGCGAGTGGTCTTATCGCGAGACATGCCGGTTTTACGACTTGACTTGGAAAGCAGCGGAAGGAGAATCTTCCTGTGCTGGCGTTACATGAAACAAGATTTCGTAACTCTTATATAATTACTCTCTTCTACGATTATTGTTCTCTGTTATTGTGTTTCTTCTTCTAAGACTGAAATACTGTCAAAAATTTGTAATGTGTTAAAATTTCGATGACCATCGTTAACCGTTTTCCGAAAAAGAAACTCTGTATTTTTAAAAGCGGATAAGTCACTATTATTACCATTTTCATATTTCGCGCCGTTTAGAATCTATGTAAGATAGACGCATCGTTTGGTTGTAAAAGAGCATCAAGTAATGTATTACTTCTCTTGTACAGGGACATCATTTTATTTTTAGTAACATTTCTAATATTAACCTGGCTATACCTTTGGATTAACGGTTGGCAACCGGAAACACCGTTTGCTACCCCCTTCCACGACTGGAATTCGATGATACTGCGTAAAATACAAAAATATCACTTTACTAGGTATAATAATAATAATAATAATAATAATAATAATAATAATAATAATAATAATAATTTTATTTTAGCTGGCGGAGTTAAGGCCGTAAGGCCTTCTCTTCCACTCAACCAGCAAAAGAGTATATACATATGCATGAACTTACAAAGAATTCAACAATTTGATTTAGATGAGAGTTACATGTATACAAGAGTTATTTACGAATTAAACAACAAAATACTATTAACTATTAATTAAACACTGAAATACAAACTGTGTAGCAGAATAGAATGCTAATATATTTCAAATAGTATTAGATAATAGAAAGAGATTATTATGAGACGATTTTCAAAATACAGCACTATCAGGATGATGTCTAAAGAAAGAAGTAACAGTGTAGTCTGTGATAGTTTAAATCAGTAAAGATATAGGAGGTAAGGAAAGTAGTTCATCCAAAAACGTAAACTAGGAAATATTGGGATTTTCAGTTAGTTAATTTTCATTAGGTTTTTGTTTAATCAAAGTACAGTACAGTATTAACAATGAGTGTTTTTACTCACGAACTGAGCTGTCCATGCGGACGTATTCATTATGCAGTGTATATTATACTGTCTACAACATATTAGCATACAATACAGATAATGAAGTTAAATTGAAACATAATCATAATATGGATATTGAAACACATTTTTGAAAATGGTGGCCATATATTTCGATACAGGCTTCAGTTCTTTTGTGCATATTATCGCACTAAAGACTATCGTACCTAATTTCAATCACCAGTTTCGTCCTTCGTACTAGTAACTCCTGTTGAACATGCTATCTACTGTCCGTCCAAGTGGTTTTGTCGCAGGGTCGTAGAAAGGGGGGACATCACGTGACAGTTAATTACTTAACGAGGACATTTTATTTAAGTATTTTAAACAGTTGTATAATATTACGTAGACGTCCAATTCTAACAGAAATTAATGTTCTCAGAAAAGAGCTAAGACAGCCCAGCCACTAGCATTTACAGAGTGGCCAGCAGAAGCGTGTGGGGGAAACCGGGACGCGACGTAGGCAAACGGACGACAGTACCTGTGGAAAAAATAAGATTCAATATTGAAAGCACTTTCATCACTAGAAAACGCGAACATATTTCTGGAACGTACTATACTCACTAACTCAGTACTGCTTACTATGACCGCATACGCGGCCTTGCTTCTGTGTGGAGAACGGTTGGAAGTTTACTAGTAGAGGGGGTGGGAGTGAAGTACATTAAAAAATTCTGGTACAATAAAAATTGAAGTAAAAATAAAATGATGTCCCTGTACAAGTCCTTGAAGGTACATAGGTACACATCTTGTTCATTTTTGCTTTACAATCACATAATTTTATTAGAACCTAGCCGTACCCGTGCGCTCCGCTGCACCTGATAGAACTAAATATAAAGTAATTACATAATTGAAATAGGACGTTTGATCCAGGGAACAACTTTTACAACAGCGCAAGATAATCTGCTTCGCTCATTACCCAATTTTTTTGCATTGCATTTATTGCATATATATTTTATGTATTTTAACACGATTTAATTGAGCATAGTTAAAATTTGAATTATAAATTAATGGATTGCTAAGCTAACGTACTATTACTGCATATTAAATCAATACACTCTCATTGTTCGTTAATTCTCTGAGATTAAAATGAGTGTGCATAAATATTATTTTAAGAAATACAGAAAACGAATGTACAAAATAGCCTATCTAATTTTCTGTGCATGAGATGCTATTTTAATCTTACCTGTCCTCGATTTACTCAGACGTTACTGTAATAACATTGTAGCATTATGTACATCTAGAGAAGCTACACTTTCCAAAGGTCAAATAATAATTAATTATACAAATCGCTTAATTTAGCTTCTGATATTACTTCATACAAACACAGAAACATTCTCTGTAGGCTTTCGATTGTTGATGTCCAAGGCCCCTGTTTCGATTGTTGTTGTCCAAGGCCCCTTATAGCGAAGTCATTTGTTCTTAATTCATTGCACCGTCTTAGATGGCGTTATTTTAATTTTAAAACTCATTTATCTCATTAAATATCGGTCCTATCAAACTTTTGTAAAGAATAAAACATATCGGAAATCCGTTTTAAAGAAACTTTTGTTATGTAACATTTTTCACAAAAATCAATAATAAGCGAGATATTTCGATTTATTTAATTCAGTCCTCCTTATAACCCCTTTTAAATGAAGTATTTTGAATGCCATATAGCCTAAAATCTAAGTTACAACGAACTTAATTTACATTCCAATTTTCATATAAATCGGTTCAGGTATTATCGCGTGAAAAGGTAACAAACATACAGACAGACATACAAACAAAAATTTCAAAAATGCGATTTTCGGTTTCAGGGTGGTTAATTATATATGTTAGGACCAATTATTTTTGGAAAATCGAAAATTACCAGAAAAATTTCGGCTACAGATTTATTATTAGTATAGATGTCTATTCTATCCGGTACAAGTACTTTCATAGAACACTGTTCATTATTTTTTTCTTCTACAAAACTCTTGGAACTACACTCACTATCCAACACCTTGACAAATAAGTGCATGATACCAAATGCGTCATGGCTGCATTAAGCGTTAAAGCCGCATGAGTCCGGGACTGATGTGGTTTTGAAAGAACTCAATATTTTAAGTGTTTATACAGACTGTTTCAAAATACGGGGCATAATTTTAGGTATGTATTTCCCACATGTAGACAATCAATTAGTTCATTACAACATGTGTCCGGAAATGCTTTATTTCCGAGTTATGGCCTTCACAACATTGAAATTCACCGGAACCATGCCTCATGTTTTAGAAGACACTCCACTGATCAATCGTCAACACATTCACTTCTTGCATGATGGCGCTCCTGTACACTTCAGTCGCACGGCTCGCCGGTACTTGGATCGAAGGTTTCTGATCGATGGATAGGTAGAGGTGGCCCAATTGCTTGGCCTCCACGCTCACCTGATCTGAACCCTCTCGATTTCTACTTGTGAGGCCATTTAAAATCATTGGTTTATTCGTCTCCGGTGCCTGATTTGGAATCCCTTCGGAATCGAATTGTAGCATGTTCTGAGGACATACGCAATACTCCTGGAGTTTGGGATCGTGTTCGCAGGTCAATGAGACATCGATGTGAGGTCTGTATTCAAGCAGGAGGTAGACTTTTGAACACCTTCTGTAATGACAACGACCTGCGGAAAGAAAAACGTTCCGGTGAATTTCAATGTTGTGAAGGCCATAACTCGGAAATGAAGCATTTCCGGACACATGTTGTAATGAACTATTTTGATTGTCTACATGTGGGAAATACATGCCTGAAATTATGTCTCGTATTTTTAAACACCCTGTAGAATGCTTAGTAATGATCGGACTCATGTTGTTTTGACTGGAAATGATGTGTCTACCTATAGTGCTTCCTATAGTACCGGTAACTCATCGTAAAGGTGTGGACTCATGTGGTTTTACAAATGAACTATTCAATTTACCTCTCAGGAGCTGCACATACGTACGTGATCCTCACTAAATATTAAGATCTGAGTTACGGCGGAGGTCGTTTAACAATTGGTGTCGTCTTCCACAAAAAGGTAAAATAAAGGAGTGGTAACTTACAGTGAAGATCCAAAAAAAAAAAAAAAAAAAAAAACTCTTTGATTAGTAACAGAAGAGGATATCAACCTCAGCGTGGACCAATGCCATAAAGATGTCCTCACACATCGCAGCAGTACGATCTGTGCCGGGTCGTTCCTTCCAAGATCAAAACTGTTGTCATCCAGGTTGCAACGAAGTAGAATCCCTTGGGCATGTTTTGGGTTATTGTCCTAAAGGAGAACAAATGAGGAACATCGCCACTAAAAAAGGAGAAGCTCCATCGCAACCACTCTTCGTAAGGCAAAGTGGGAGCTTTACGAAGAAGTGCACTGCTTGGCTGAGAATGGGTCAACGAGAAGAGCGGACATTATAGCCATCAATCGCTGGAATCAAAGAAGCCTCATTCTTGATCCCACAAGCCAATAACGATGAAAAGAAATCTATTTACAACCCATATATTCCTCACTTCAGTGAGAGATACAAAATGAATATTAATACATGGGAAGTGAAAGGACTTCTTTTTGGCGCTAGGGGAACTTCATTTAAGTTAACCAAAACCAATCTCCTTTCTCTTAAATTTTCTAATGAGACAATAACAAAATCTGTCTAATGGTATTGAGAGATTCATTATCCATTTTACACAATCACTTGTATAATACTACGTAATATATTTTTTTACTTCATTTCATTACTCTTCAATGTATTTTCATCTCATGTTTCTCCGAAATGAAATTGTACTTTATTTTTAAATTTATCATTGTTCCGTATTGTCTCCGCAATCATATCGTATTTTTAATTTAACCTCTGCTTCGTATTCTGGATCCTAGTGGTCAGCCGTTGATGTCGGCCAGATGTCCCATATTCTGGAATTTGTGTTGACTGAATTGGAATTTTCAAAATATATCGGATTAATTAATACTATTAATTATTTACTATTTATTTGTTTCATATATACTGCGGGTGTTAAAGGAGTTTGGGCTTCAAAACGAAGAAATTCATATCAAAGTTAGGGTGATAAAATACTGGTTCGATTTGCTACAAAGTTCAACAAAGAAAGGGCTGTGAAAAGGGGTGGGTTTATAAACTGCAGGGAGGGCTGCATCATATAGGAATGGGATGGGTGTGGGAGAAAGGAGAGAATAACAGGAGGAATGTACGGCGTAATGTGAAGATGTGTTTAATTGATATCGAGAGGCAAGAGATTGAGCTCCAATGTTCTGAAAAGTCCTCACTACATCTACAATCAGATCTCATGCTTAACTGGGGAGGTGTGACTACATAAATTCTTGTAACAAAGAGAGTAGAGCAGGTTTAGCGTGGCTAAGATTGGGGGCATGGAAGGGTAGTAAAATTGTCAACGAAGAAGAGGAGCGTCTTTGTCCGCTTTGCAATGAAAAGGATTCCTATAGGCATATTTTATTACTGTGTGTCGAATTCGAACATGTACGGAGAAAATATTTACCACCCTCGATGCTAAGTCAGAGTAGGAGTTCGCTTGCATGTTTCGACCTCATGGGGAATAGAGAATGGGAACAAAAGATTGGATTGTTGCTCTTGAAGACGAGAAAGATTAGAGCTGCAGCTGCCGAAGTCTGCGACGCGAACTGAGGAAGGGATAATAGTATACACCCAACTGTACACCTTTATATAATGTGTTTTATTGTGCCATTTCCATTTCTAATATGTGTGTTATTTTAGAGAGTAGTTAGATATAATAATAGGTAGGGGGAACCTACAAAGGACGACATGTTTGGGTACAAAGCACGTACGGTCAGAAGACCCATGCATTGGAATTTATAGAAAATTATGATAATATAAAATTTGTATGTATAATATTACTCAATAAAACCATCCATCCATCCATCCATCCATCCACCCACCCACGCACCCATCCATCCATCTACAGTATCTATCTATCTACAGTATCTATCTATCTACAGTATCTATCTATCTATCTATCTATCTATCTATCTATCTATCTATCTATCTATCTATCTATCTATCTATCTATCTATCTATCTATCTATCTATCTATCTATCTATCTATCTATCTATCTATCTATCTATCTATCTATCTATCTATCTATCTATCTATCTATCTATCTATCTATCTATCTATCTATCTATCTATCTATCTATCTATCTATCTATCTATCTATCTATCTATCTATCTATCTATCTATCTATCTATCTATCTATCTATCTATCTATCTATCTATCTATCTATCTATCTATCTATCTATCTATCTATCTATCTATCTATCTATCTATCTATCTATCTATCTATCTATCTATCTATCTATCTATCTATCTATCTATCTATCTATCTATCTATCTATCTATCTATCTATCTATCTGCCTGCCTGTCTGTCTGTCTGTCTGTCTGTCTGTGTCTGTCTGTCTGCCTCTATCTATCTATCTATCTATCTATCTATCTATCTATCTATCTATCTATCTATCTATCTATCTATCTATCTATCTACAGTATCTATCTATCTATCTATCTATCTATCTATCTATCTATCTATCTATCTATCTATCTATCTATCTATCTATCTATCTATCTATTATCTATCTATCTATCTATCTATCTATCTATCTATCTATCTATCTATCTATCTATCTATCTATCTATCTATCTATCTATCTATCTATCTATCTATCTATCTATCTATCTATCTATCTATCTATCTATCTATCTATCTATCTATCTATCTATCTATCTATCTATCTATCTATCTATCTATCTATCTATCTATCTATCTACAGTATCTATCTATCTATCTATCTATCTATCTATCTATCTATCTATCTATCTATCTATCTATCTATCTATCTATCTATCTATCTATCTATCTATCTATCTATCTATCTATCTATCTATCTATCTATCTATCTATCTATCTATCTATCTATCTATCTATCTATCTATCTATCTATCTATCTATCTATCTATCTATCTATCTATCTATCTATCTATCTATCTATCTATCTATCTATCTATCTATCTATCTATCTATCTATCTATCTATCTATCTATCTATCTATCTATCTATCTATCTATCTATCTATCTATCTATCTATCTATCTATCTATCTATCTATCTATCTATCTATCTATCTATCTATCTATCTATCTATCTATCTATCTATCTATCTATCTATCTATCTATCTATCTATCTATCTATCTATCTATCTATCTATCTATCTATCTATCTATCTATCTATTTCAATAAATTATTATTAGATAGGATGCAAAAAATAGTCAATTATAAAGGTTTGTTCAACCTCTCTATTGAAATTGAGTTGTTTTGTCTTGATTAGTAGACCGAGCGCAGAAAAAATTGAGGTAGTGGGATGCTAATTGTGAGTACGTCAGAACACCGTCGAAGACCGCGCCTTTGACAGCAGAACTCATTCCTAAAATGAGACAAAGCCCGCCCTGGTCATTACCTCCAGCACACGGAGGAATGGAGAGTGCGCAGGAACCTGGTGCGTGACATATTTTGTCAATTAGCTGGACAGCTAGTCAGCCGATTATATGGTGGAAACTTAGATGCTCAGTTCCATAGTTGGGTCGTCAGTTATAGCGGAATAATCAGTTGGGAGGTAATTGGAGAGACAGTTGTGCAGTTCTTGTTAGTGGATGGTTACTTGTATTTGTAACGTTGGTCGTTTGGGTAGACCACAGTCGGTCATTTCCTTAGGTGGCCATTTTGGTGGCTTCATGGTGGGTCGTAGGCCTATAGGTGCTTTGTCCAATGTAAATAGGTACAATTTCCCACGTGTAGTATCCACAGGATGTATTTAAAAAGGACCTATGGATCAAATTCTCCTCATTACAAAACTACAAATATTCATATTTTATTATTCATACTTACTTATGCCTTTTAAGAACCCGCAGGTTCATTACCGTCCTCACATAAGCCCGCCATAGGTCCCTATCTGCTGAGCTAGATTTTATGAAGCAAGCTGTATCTGCTGAAATAAGGATGTGGTTTTCAATTAATGGATTTATTGTTAATGATTAAAAAAACTCATGTGTTAACTCTAAGTTTGAAACAAACCCAAAATAATGTGATAAATGAATCTGTAAAGATGCTGGGTATGTATTTGGATCCTAAACTAAGGTGGAACAACCATGTCAGTTATGTATGTAAAAGAATTTCTAGAGTAATTTATCTCTTGAGAAGTATCATGTACAAGATTCCCAAACATTATTTAAAACAAGTTTACTATGCACTATTTGAAAGTGTTATTATATATGGATTACTTTTATATGGAAATAATTCTGACCTTCCAAACATTCTGTTACTGCACAAAAAGGCAGTTCGTATTTTAACAATGTCACCACCCAGACTATCATGTAGATCTCTTTTCAAAAATGAAAAGATTACGACAGTCTATAATCTATACAGTTTTGAACTTTTAATGTATGTAAACAAGAATATTACTAATTATACAAGTATAGTAGATCTGCAGAAACCAGAAATAATGATCATTTAAACGTACCACATGTCAGGTTGCAAAAAAACACAATCAAGCTATGTAATTACTGCATTAAAAGTATATAACAAGATACAAACAAATATAAAGGCACTTAATGAAACACAATTTAAATTTCAGATTAAGAGATGGCTACAAAATAATCCCTTTTATAATGTGAATGAATTTTTTGAAAATGATGTAGAATTTTAGTTAAATTTTATTATTTTTAATCTTTTAATATTTTAAATATTGACATATTGTTTTTATATTATCACATTGACGAGGCCTCTTGTATTCTTGTACCTTCAGGCAAATAAAGAATATTAATATGCATATGAATATCCTGACCAAGATTAATCCAGTCTCTACGATCATATCCCATCACCTTCAAATCAATTTTAATATTATCCTTCCATCTACGTCTTCGCCTCCACAAAGGTATTTATCCCTCCGGCCTCCCAACTAACTCTGTATATGCATTTCTGGTTTCGCTCATACGTGCTACATGCCCTGCCCATCTCAAACGTCTTGATTTAATGTTCCTAATTATGTCAGAAAAACAATAGAACCCGTGCAGTTCTTTGTTGTGTAACTTTCTCCATTCTCGTTTAACTTCATCCATCTTAATCCCTAATATTTTCCTAAGCACCTTATTCTCAAACACCCTTAACCTATTATCATAATACACTGATCTCTTAAATTTTGAGAGAATATTGGAAATTCGGTCAATGGATTTCCCAAAACACGCTATGAAATGTTTCATATAAAACAATTTATATTTCCAAAAGGAAGCAAAAACGAGTAAAACTGTATAAAAATGTTTTGTTTGAAAATATCAAAGAATAACCATCTAAAATTAATGACATTACTTAGGGTCATTCTGTATAACTGAAGTGACATAACATAGCATCGTTCAGAGTACAAACTGTACACACATAAATAAATACATACATATATTTCACTGTTTATCACTGTCATTATTACCGGATGAATTCACTCACAGAATTAGGTATGCTGCAAATGTATACTTTAGGGCTTAGGCAATATTATAAAATCGAATTTGAAGCATCACAATACCTTCTTCGTATAATTTGTGTAATTAAATGTTAAATTTGATCTAAAATCCAGATAAGTAAATGCTCAATTGAAGTCCTGAGAATGATAAGTGAATTTATTTCATTTATTTGATACTATACTCTTGAGCTACATTAGGCATTGCAGCTCGAAAGAGCAGTTCAGATCAGTTATACAAAATATATCACAAAATTAAGAGAGTTCATTGAGCACAATAACATTACTAAGTGGTAAAATACATACAGCATGTAATAATATGGTCTATATACAAATAGAAAATAAAAAAGTACATGAATATTATAGTATCAATTTTTAACTCAATTAGCTTAAACAATTAAATAATTAATCTGATTTGTTTCTTAAATCTATGTGTGTTAAGTGTACTTAGCTCAGGATAAGCTCTGATTAGTGCATTATAAATTTTGGGCCCAAAATATCTGCTGTGTTTTAATCCAGCATTTGTGTAGCATTTGGGAGTATTTAGAAAGAAATGTAGTTTTGTCTCGAATGGCATTCGTGAGGATCGAATTTAAATTTATTGTGGTTTTTATGGAAGTAAATCAGCAATGTTTGTTTATAAATTTGTTCTAGATTTGATACACCAAATTCCTGAAAAATTAATTTTGTTGGGTAATAAAAATAATTTTTTTTATGAAATTGAGGTTTTAATGCGAAACGAAACTATAGCTCTTACACATCTATTGTAGATAGCTCTGAATATTATCATTTTTTAGATTTTAACTTCTGTCGAGAAGGAGAGGTGGACAACGACCAGACTTACCCTATTCTCACTCTCATCGTGAAACCACATGCTCGCGTCTGATATTTTTGTTGCTATGAAGAAAGGAGCGCATGTGAATGAAATTAACTAGAATTTAGCTGGAAATTTGTACAATTCGCCATTGCCAATATATCAGAAAATACTTACTTACTTACAAATGGCTTTTAAGGAACCCGAAGGTTCATTGCCGCCCTCACATAAGCCCGCCAGCGGTCCCTATCCTGTGCAAGATTAATCCAGTCTCTATCATCATACCCCACCTCCCTCAAATCCATTTTAATATTATCCTCCCATCTACGTCTCGGCCTCCCTAAAGGTCTTTTTCCCTCCGGTCTCCCAACTAACACTCTATATGCATTTCTGGATTCGCCCATACGTGCTACATGCCCTGCCCATCTCAAACGTCTGGATTTTAAGTTCCTAATTATGTCAGGTGAAGAATACAATGCGTGCAGTTCTGTGTTGTGTAACTTTCTCCATTCTCCTGTAACTTCATCCCGCTTAGCCCCAAATATTTTCCTAAGCACCTTATTCTCAAACACCCTTAACCTATGTTCCTCTCTCAGAGTGAGAGTCCAAGTTTCACAACCATATAGAAGAACTGGTAATATAACTGTTTTATAAATTCTAACTTTCAGATTTTTGGACAGCAGACTGGATGATAAGAGCCTCTCAACCGAATAATAACACGCATTTCCCATATTTATTCTGCGTTTAATTTCCTCCCGAGTATCATATATATATTTGTTACTGTTGCTCCAAGATATTTTAATTTTTCCACCTCTTCGAAGGATAAATCTCCAATTTTTATATTTCCATTTCGTACAATATCCTGGTCACGAGACATAATCATGTACTTTGTCTTTTCGGGATTTACTTCCAAACTGACCGCTTTACTTGCTTCAAGTAAAATTTCCGTGTTTTCCTAACCGTTTGTGTATTTTCTCCTAACATATTCAAGTCATCCGCATAGACAAGAAGCTGATGTAACCCGTTCAATTCCAAACCCTGCCTGTTATTCTGAACTTTCCTAATGGCATATTCTAAAGCGAAGTTGAAAAGTAAAGGTGATAGTGCATCTCCTTGCTTTAGCCCACAGTGAATTGGAAAAGCATCAGATAGAAACTGACCTATACGGACTCTGCTGTATGTGTTTCACTGAGACACATTTTAATTAATGGAACTATTTTCTTGGGAATACCAAATTCAATAAGAATATCATATAATACTTCCCTCTTAACCGAGTCATATGCCTTTTGAAATCTATGAATAACTGATGTACTGTACCCTTATACTCCCATTTTTCTCCAATATCTGTCGAATACAAAAATCTGATCAATAGTCGATCTATCACGCCGAAAACCGCACTGATGATCCCCAATAATTTCATCTACGTACGGAGTTAATCTTCTCAAAAGAATAGTGGACAAAATTTTGTACGACGTCAACAAAAGTGATATTCCTCGAAAGTTACCACAGTTGGTTTTGTCCCCCTTTTAAAAATAGGTACAATTATGCACTCCTTCCATTGTTCTGGTACAATTTCCTTTTCCCAGATAGCAAGTACAAGTTTATAAATTTCGCTATATAATGCACTTCCACCCTCTTGTATTAATTCTGCTGGAATCAGAAAATACTAGGTGACATTTTAAAGCTTGAGAAGTTCATTTCTCCAGTGTACAAGTAGTGATATTATCATATTCATGAAGTATGTATGGACAATAAAGGAAAGGACACAGATACGGACTCAGGTTGACAATACTAGCATATAAATATAGGCTAATATATTTCTTGACAGCAGACGTTAATATTTCGGTAAATAGTATTTATATTTATATACACATATTCTCTGAAGTAATTTAAGTTCTTTCTTTGAGTGTGAGAACTGGATACGTTTATTGCTTATATTTGTTAAAAATTATATAATTGGACTTAATTAATTTTTACTACACTGGCATGAAATGATTATTTTCTTTACGCTAAAACACATTTCAGTTAGAGATTAACAACGATCCAGAAAGCAAAACTAACAGCGCCCTCAAAGCCGAAAACCTCCACTACAATATTCTATACGTTGCGTCGTTGACGTAAAGATTGCTTGTGAGTGTTTCGAGACGCCGAGATTTATCACTCTCGAAGTCTCGAACGTCAAGCAGCCTTGAATCGCCACAGTTGTTTACACATGACTGAACTTTTATCTACTTTGGCAACTGTTACATATGTATAAACAAAAAATTAAATTAAATTATGGTTTATTTAACGACGCTAGCAACTGCAGAAGTTATATGAGCGTCACCAGTGTGCCGGAATTTTTGTCACGCAGGAATTCCTTTATATGTCAGTAAATCTACTGACATGAGGCTGTCGCATTTAAACACACTTAAATGTTATCGACCTTGGCCGGGATCGAACCCGCATACTCGAGCATAGAAGTCCAGCGCTATACCAACTGCGCTACTGAAGACGTCTGTATAAACAATCAAATAGCCTATTTGAACCATCATCTCTACCTTTCAGTGTATAATAATCCGTTCCCCTATCTTCATTTAATTACTAGGCCCTTATTAGAAGTCCAGGAATTTTCTTTTCATGTGTTTGAGATCAAGTGTGCAATCTCAAGTAAAAAGATATTAACGTTATGTTTTATGTTTCTTAAAAACGCAAATTTATTTGAGAATTGTTTTTCTCTATTTATATAACCATAAGTAATATCATATAATAAAACCAGAACATTCTGATAACTAAGATACTGTTCTGTTTTGTCGTTTGGCCTCATTTAAACATTTATAACATTATTTATTTCAATTATGTATGTTATTAAAAGTTACGAAATCTTTCCACTTCGACCAAATCCTATTTCGAGACTGATGAGACGAGACTCGAAAGACAAATGCAACGTACATAGTGAGCGAAAGCGGCAGTTAGTTTCATTCACCTCTAATTTCAGTAAAGTTATTAAGGTAGATTGTGTTTTAAATTTACATTTTTTTATTTTGTATTGAAAGAAATTCAAAATTTGATTAAGAGAAAGAATTGGATAACTCTATTATCATTTTTATTATTAATTTATTGGAGATTCAATTGATATTTACTTTAATGATATAAAACATTAAAAAGTCCGACATTTTAAAAATTACTATTAAGATATTTAATGAATTATGAAAGAAAATGATGAAACTAGTTTTTCTCAATTACCTTAAAACTATTTTCTTGATCTTTATCCACTTATCATTCTCAGGTCTTCAATTTCACTCCCACTGCATAAGATAATTCTGTGTATTAAATCTTTAATATAACGAGATATTTTGATTCCTGTGTTGTGAATGTGAAGCTATGCTGATAGCGTTGTTTTTCAGTCAGTTTTAATCTAAGAACAAAGTGGAATAGATGTTCCTTGCTCACACCAAACCTAAGGCCTTTGTTAGTGGGAGTTGTGTATAAAGAGTAAAGATTGCAGGAGCAGACAATCCCTGGGGCTGAGTGATGGCCCCCAGGCACGACAGCGATACTCATCTATTTAGTCCAGTTAGGTCCGCTGTTTTTCCTTTCTGTATAGCAACTTGGTCGTCATATCATGTCACGCCGGGCTCCACCGCCACCGCACCTAACATATTAATCAACTTTGTGTGTGCTTCACGTCAAGAGCGGTGAGCGCGGGCAATCCTGAAAGATTCATGTGGCAGTTTACAGACGCTCAAATCGCATCTAGATACATTACTGACCCCGAACTTCAAACCGCGTCTGTGTTACAACTCCCTAATTTAATCATTTTCTCAGTCTTATAAAATAGGAGAACGAGAAAGGTCTAATTCTTTATTCTAAATATATTTTCTAACTTCCATTTAATCCACAATTTCAATTCTCTTCATGTTTCGAAATGTACGAGCTATTCCATCTCAAATCGACCGAAATATAGAGAAAATTGACCTTACAATTTCTAAATAAAATTAAACTTTTTTTGTACGTAGAGAACTGTGATACAATGCTTTGTACACAGTTTGAGGCATCAGAACTTCATTACTTACTTACTTACTTACATACAAATGGCTTTTAAGGAACCCGAAGGTGCATTGCCGCCCTCACATAAGCCCGCCAGTGGTCCCTATCCTGTGCAAGATTAATCCAGTCTCTATCATCACACCCCACCTCCCTCAACTCCATTTTAATATTATCCTCCCATCTACGCCTCGGCCTCCCCAAAGATCTTTTTCCCTCCGCTCTCCCAACTAACACTCTATATGCATTTCTGGATTCGCCCATACGTGCTACATGCCCTGCCCATCTCAAACGTCTGGATTTTAAGTTCCTAATTATGTCAGGTGAAGAATACAATGCGTGCAGTTCTGTGTTGTGTAACTTTCTCCATTCTCCTGTAACTTCATCCCTTAGCCCCAAATATTTTCCTAAGAACCTTATTCTCAAACACCTTTAACCTATGTTCCTCTCTCAGAGTGAGAGTTCAAGTTTCACAACCATATAGAAGAACCGGTAATATAACTGTTTTATAAATTCTAACTTTCAGATTTCTGGACAGCAAACTGATGATAAGAGCTTCTCAACCGAATAATAACACGCATTTCCCATATTTATTCTGCGTTTAATTTCTCCCGAGTGTCATTTATATTTGTTACTGTTGCTCCAAGATATTTTAATTTTTCCACCTCTTCGAAGGATAAATCTCCAATTTTTATATTTCCATTTCGTACAATATTCTGATCACGAGACATAATCATATACTTGGTCTTTTCGCGATTTACTTCCAAACCAATCGCTTTACTTGCTTCAAGTAAAATTTCCGTGTTTTCCCTAATCGTTTTTGGATTTTCTCCTAACATATTCACGTCATCTGCATAGACAAGAAGCTGATGTAACCCGTTCAATTCCAAACCCTGCCTGTTATCCTGAACTTTCCTAATGGCATATTCTAGAGCGAAGTTAAAAAGTAAAGGTGATAGTGCATCTCCCTGCTTTAGCCCGCAGTGAATTGGAAAAGCATTAGATAGAAAATGACCTATACGGTTTCTGCTGTATGTTTCACTGAGACACATTTTAATTAATCGAACTAGTTTCTTGGGAATACCAAATTCAATAAGAATATCATATAATACTTCCCTCTTAACCGAGTCATATGCCTTTTTGAAATCTATGAATAACTATTCCGAGGCTTATTGTAGGGATTCGTAACAAGCTGTTTTTTACGGTGATGGGTTGTTAGCCCTTCGCCCAACCCCCAAGCTGGAGGACCACCCCTTATCGGCTGTCCACGACTGCTTATTCAATATATTCGCAGCTACCCTCCATATCTGGAGGCCGTCTCCTCTATCCGCAACCTGAGGACGCGCCATGCCGTGGTGATAGGGACCCACCATACATGGCTCAGTACTTCATAGTGTTTAAATTTAAAATATTTAAATGCATCGTATTTTCATAAAATTAGCAACTTTAAACTGTTGTAGATCCGAAACCCTTTCACCCAATGATCAAACTCATGGCTTACTTTGATGTTGAGAAATTAAAGTTTATATTGACATATAAACAGATTTTCTTACTTTTTATGGAAATGGAGAAATTGGTAAAGTGGTGAATTGGTAAAGTTTCTACACATTGATAAGTAAAATATAATGGAGATACCGAATATTTAAGGGGAGAGAATGGAATGTTTGTGTAAAAATGAGTAAATTAAAAAAAATTCTTTAAAATACTCTGTGATATGTGTGGAATGCATAACATTAAACTTCCTGCTTTATGGATTTTTAAATCACTCGCTCACTTTTATTGTTGTTTCCAGTAAATTAAATTAATTTTTTTCTTTAAAACACTCTTTGATATGTGTGGAATGCATTGCACAACATTTTGTGTGTATTTGTGCCCTTATCGGATGTTGAGACGTCAATTTTAAACTTCCTGCGCTATGGATTTTTAAATCACACTCCCACTTTTTTGCTACATTGCCAGACAAAAATGGATATAATTTCTGAACTATTAAAGATACATGCATGAAATTTAGAACACACATTCTTTAGTCTATTTGGAAACGTTTCTCTGTAACAGAATTTTGTTAATTGATTTCATTTTAAAAATAAGTTCGTTTGTTTGCAAGAAAGGAAATCATAAAATTGTCATTAAATTTAATTGCTTATTTTACAAACGTAGGAACTAATATCAAAATTCTGTTACGGACAGTTTGTAGAAAATGCTTTTGCAAATACATTGCAAAAAAAGTTTGAATCTATCTTTAAAAAAGGTTTAGATATATTGGTTTTAGTACAATCCTGCATTGGGTATATTTTTTTTCAAATTTGGCCCCCCAAATAATTTTTTTTTTCAAAATATTTTTATTTGGTTGAGTTGCCACACCTATGAGCTCTCTACATGCAAGAAATTAATATTTTACACCAAATATGAAAAAAGTTAAAAAATACCATCCTCTCCCCTCAAATTGTGATATAGGGTGTCATTATAGAAACTAATGTTTACGATCACACCCGGTATGCTTGAATAACTAATTTTTTTGAAACACTGGAATGATATTGTATGGATTATCTTTTATTTTTTGTAAAATTGAAATTTAAGAAGTTATGATTAATATTTCATATTTTTAATCACTCTGTATATAATTAATACACTTTTAAAAACACTTTAAATGTAATTAGATTTACATGACTACATCACTCCTCCTAGACTAGGCAACGCTGCACTCCTCTGATTAGCGGGAACCGTAAAACCATTGAGGGTTATGTGCAGGAGGTTTGCCGAGTAGAACTGCCATAACTCCATTAAATTACTCATTGTATTTGGTTTGTGGTTACAGCTTTTGGTTAATTAACCGAATACTGAAATGGGAAGTTTCCATTGTTTTGAAATTGCTTCGATGAAATTATAACTGAAACACATCACACTTACAGCAGCTTTTCTGCCCATTTTCCCGGATCCACATTCCTGAATAGCAAGTTTCCCGAAAAATCGTTTTCCTAAAAGTCTGTTTCTCAAATCTACGAGGGTGGTACTGAAAATCATGAGCAACCCATTGTTATAAATCTTAATTTTTATTTTTTAGACAAACCAGGTATATCATCTTAATCTACAGACATTTCTGTTACTTTTCAACTTAGTCCCCATTTCTTTGCACACATTTTTTCCGCCGTTCTGGAAGTTTAAAAATTCCCTTGCTGTAGAAGTCCGTTTCATCTTCCAGAAGACACTGACGCACTGCTTTCCAGATATACTCCAATGTCTCGTAACGTTGGCCTCGCAGCTACTCCTTTACAGAACCGAAAAGGTGGAAGGCGGAGAGTGCCAAGTCGGGACTGTATGGACTTTGTGGAAGAGCTCCACGGTGACAGATCAGTGTGAGGCCACGCATTATCATGTTGCTAGGCGATTTTCTTTCCATGGCGTTTCTCGCGCAATTCCCGACGGAGCTTCAAAACCGTCTGAATACAGCGGACAGCATTTACAATCTGTCCAGGTTTAAGAAATTCAGCCATGGCGAAAATGCGACTCACGAGCACATTGTGGCTCGCAATGATAGCTGTGCATTTCCTTTGCTTCCTACCTTCCACAACCCCCACCCTCTCACTCACTGAGTCAAACCCCGTTCCATTTCTATTGGTCTCTGACCTGCGAGTGGCGTATCGTCGCAATGTCTCTCTCGAAACCATGTACCTCTACAAAAACGAGTGTTCCAAGTAGGATGGGAGGACGCATTTTTTGCTGACAATATGGGAATATTAAATGTATGATTTGTTCACAAGTATTATGAAACATTCAAAGGCTAAGTGTTGTTGTTATTATTATTATTATTATTATTATTATTATTATTATTATTATTATTATTATTATCATTATCATCATCATCATGTCTGTATGTCGATACTTTTTCAGCAGATGTACGAATAATGCGGTTATCTCTTCAATTTAAACTCACATATTTACAATGTGATATTAAATGAAAGCTAGATATAAGGACTTGATAAATGCTGAACTTGTCAAATCATTGCCAAAAAATATATATCCGAACCATCGTTCTTTCGTTTGCCTTTTTGAAGCCATGTTCGCTACAACTTATGTTTCTGAAAAATTATTTTCAACAATGAAAATAGTAAAAATCAAATTTAGATCACGGCTGACAGACAAATACCTTCGTGATCAACTACGACTGGCAGTAAGAGACATAATTCCTGATTTTGAAACTCTGTCGCAGAGACATTCTGAAGACAATTAATTTTAGATTGTGATAATGTGTCCTATGTTTTCTTGTTCATTTCTTTCTTCGTTACACGTACTAAACATTAGTTTGTAGCCTTGTACTGTTTAACATTTTATGTAAGTGCTTGACGTAAGGAAAATGAAAAACTGTTATTAAGTCAGGCAGTTACTTCACTTCCCTTTCGGGTGTCCGCCTCCCTCCATAGGTGCTATGCACGTTGCAGGTTACACAGTGGCTCGGCGCACGATCGCATTTTCGCCACGGCTGAAGAAATGTAACCAAAATACATCCCAGAACTCATCTACTCTTTTCTTGTTGAGTTCCGTGGAGGCAGTTCGAGGGCGACCGCTACGAGGCTCATCTTCGATGCTCGTGTTCCCATCTTCGAAATGTTTCACCCATCTCCTAACACTGCTGGCGCCCATGCACACATCTCCGTATGCACGCTGAAGTCTGAGGTGAATTTCAGCAGTAGATGTTTCTTCTATAACAAGGAATTTAATGACAGCATTAACGAACCATCGTTGTCGACCATTTTGCAAAGATTGCCTGAGGTCACATGATAGAAGTTAATGACGTCACAATCAGGTCAATACATAGTGTAAAGTCTGTAGATTATGATCATTTAATCGTTTTTATTACATTGTTGAAATTGAAATTATAGCAATGTGTTTCTCATGATTTTCAGTACGACCCTCTGTATATTCCCGAATGCAAGTACCCGAAGCCAGGTATTACTGGAATTTCATTTCGCATTTACTTTCACGAATATGTATAAAAATTTCAGGATATGTGTCTCATTATAACGTTTACTTCCCGTTGGTTTAGTTTTTCCATACAAAACGAACCTGTTCTTAGATTCCATTTAATGTAGAAATCTGAAATGTTCAGGAACTACAGATATTTAAACATCCGTCCTATGAGGACTAAAATGAATTACACAGTATTTAAGTAGTATTATGAATTACCGTTAATTTCTGTTTAAATTAATCCATTCAAAAAATTAAAATTTTCTGCATTCTCGAATCCCACTTCTTGTACGAAATGTTATTTATCTGGATGTTTCACATGTATTAAGATAAAAATTTCTTAAATTTTGGAGTACTACAGGGAGGTAATGTACAAAAAAATGTTAAAAAAATGTACCAATGGTGAAAAATTATTTCTCACTAAGGAATAAATTACTGAATCGCCTAGAATCAAACAGAAATTTCTCCAATTTATGCAATATCAAATTAAGATCAATTTTTCATCGGGGTATTTTTTTAGGGAATGTGATAAACTGATCGTTTGGAGCTTTATGTTCAGTAATGAAATCACTGATTGTGATAATGTGTCCTATGTTATCTTGTTCATTTCTTTCTTCGTTACACGTACTAAACATTAGTTTGTAGCCTTGTACTGTGTAACATTTTATGTAAGTGCTTGACTGAAAAACTGTTATTGCTAACTGCACTAGTTTTAAGTCTTTCCTGACAAATCAACATTTTCGATAAAGTGAAGTTTCATTCTAAGGGACTCAATTAAAGACGCACTACTGTTTCGGCATAAAATCAGGTCATGTGTTCAAAAGCTTAAAAACCAACTGTATAAATTCAAAAGTTTTTTAGGAAACTGTTACTTATGTGAAACATAATTTAACATTATGAAGATAGGCAATTACCTCTCCCGTCAATTACTGTATGTATTATTTTGTTATCTTATAAATTTTCAAATATAAATGATACTCGGAAGGAAATTAAAAACAGAATAAATATGGGAAATGCCTGTTATTATTCGGTTGAGAAGCTTTCATCATTCAGTCTGTTGTCAAAACATCTGAAAGTTAGAATTTATAAAACAGTTATATTACCGTTGTTCTGTATGGTTGTGAAACTTGGACTCTCAGTTTGAGAGAGGAACAGAGATTAAGGGTGTTTGAGAATAATGTGCTTAGGAAAATATTTGGGGCTAAGAGGGATGAAGTTACAGGAGAATGGAGAAAGTTACACAACACAGAACTGAACGCATTGTATTCTTCACCTGACATAATTAAGAACATTAAATCCAGACGTTTGAGATGGGCAGCGCATGTAGCACGTACGGACCAATCCAGAAATGCATATAGAGTGTTAGTTGGGAGGCCGGAGGGAAAAAGGCCTTTAGGGAGGCCGAGACGTACATGGGAAGATAATATTAAAATGGATTTGAGGGAGTGGGATATGATGATAGAGACTGGATTAATCTTGCTCAGGATAGGGACCAATGGCGGGCTTATGTGAGGGCGGCAATAAACCTCCGAGTTCCTTAATAGCCAGTAAGTAAGTTTGTTATCTTATAATTCATACGTTTCTTTGTCATTCATTACACAGAGCTTGTACATTCATATAGTTTTGATAAACACTACATAGAATACTGAAATTTACAACAAGGAAAAAATAATACTGAATAACAAGTCGCCAACAATTTCACTCCAGACTCTAGCAAAGTAACTTTTCATTAACAAAATGTCGCGCTGAAACTTGTAATTTGGATGCAAGCTGTTGTAAAGAAATAAAACTTTGAGTAATTTAGAGTGTGAAGTCTATAAAATACACATACAAGTTATTCAAAATGTTTATTGCATATAATACATAAAACAAAAATATTTCCGGGGGACATCAAAGATGAAAACATGCGGCATTTTTTGTTCGCAATTTTATTTATTTTTAATCTGTAACGCAATGAACTACAACATCAGAGACTGTGTTATTCATTACTCCTCTAACATACGTCATACCTGACAACCGAATATTATTACATAAACGCTACTGTTTTGTGCATTACCCAAATATGTAGTTCAGTAGAGAAGGGACACGAGTTCATTTAATTTAACGTATAATAAATTCCTATAAATACTCGTAATTTATTCTCTTCTAACATATTAAACTGCATTTTGGTTAACAGTCGAGAGAAGGATTGTTCTGGAATAACATTTAAATTTTATTTATGTGTTAATTCCTCTTCTTATCTTCGTGAAAAATATCCGCTCTTAAAGTTGGTTTTTATTTCATGGTGATATACATAACACATGAAGACTACGAAGAAAATCATCATCATCAATAGCTATCAGGGTTTAGGCCGTTTGGCCTGTTCCGTCTCAGGTGAAAAGCTGGTCTCTCCATCGCTTCACGATCTCTGTATCCAAGGGGTCTATAATTTAATAATCTCCTGGGTAGTCTATCATTTGGCACCCATAGAACATGCTCATGCCAGTTGCTCCGATACTTATGGATTGTCTCTGTAATGGCTGCGATATTTAGTTCTTGTCGGATGCCTTCATTATATTTATGGTCATAGAGAGTGTAGCCTGCTAGCGGTCTGAGTAATCTCATCTCAGCTGCTTCTATTCTTTTCAGTTGACTAGTTGTTAGAGTCCAAGTTTCTGATCCATATAGCAAAGTTGGAATGGCCATTGTTTTGTAGAATTTCAAAATTGTGTCTTGCCAGACCTTCTTAAACAGTGCATTTATAATTGTTCTTAGCAGCTGTTGAAAATTGGCTAATTTATTATCTATATCTCGAGAATGAATATAGGAGAGATTACAGCTCAGTGAGATAGAAACCCTTGGACATGTCCTGGGAGCCTTCTCTTATGGCGAAACATTGAGTATACATAGGCACCATGCGATTAGAACTAAACTGGTCGATGCCCTTAGAAAACTAAGATACACCGTCTATGAAGAAGTCCACGGAACTGCCGACAATGGCAGTAACAGACGTATTGACATAATCGCCATTAGCGAATCCCTGTCTCAGAGTATGATAATCGACCTCACCATCAGGTTTGAAACGTAAAAAGGACAGCCTGAACACATACATGAGGAGAAACGAGCAATCTACGTTCCAACCATCCCGTGTTATAAAGATAAATACCAACTTCACGATATCAGTGTTACGGGATTGATGTTTGGAGCAAGAGGAACGATACGCAACTTCTCTTCTCAATTCTGTAAGACTCTAGGACTGCACAAATCTTTTCTGAACGAACTGGCTCTCCTCATAATTTAGAGAGTCAATCAAACTTTTACGAAACCAACTATATGGACTCTAATTCAGTGTACTGAAAAAAAAATCTAACGCAACGTTATCTTTTTTCTTTCTCTTATTAGCTTTCATTGCTTCTTTACTTGTAACTTTTCTTAATCTGTATACTACCATTGTTTGTTGTTTTGTGTACTTGTTTACTTTTTTTTCTTACTCTGTTATCTTTCATCATCTATTTGTTCTTGTATTGTTTTGTATGCTTTGTCTAATGGCAGCCTCTAATTTGAGGAAGCTCAATAAAAAAAATAAAATAAGTAAAAGGATTTACTTGCTCTACTCCAAAGTTATTGATAACGAAGAAAATATGCCATATAATACTACATACAGAAAACGTGGGAGTCCAAAAACGGGATGGCTGGGTTGTGTGGCATGACGTAGTGAGAATGGAAATTCGGAATTTGAGGAGAACCTTCATAGGTTTCGAGGTTCGAAGCAAAGAAAACAATTGTGAAAATTTAGAATTCGCGAGATTTTCAAACATGAAAATGTGAACAAAAATTATAAATCTCAATCCTGTATCAGTTATAATTAAAATTAAATTTTATTTGATAAGGATACGGTAGTGAGATACAATTCCGCCTCCAGTATGAAGAGGGTTGTTGTTGTTTAGTCAACTTCTGAAGACAGACCTGGACCTCAAAAGTGATACCAAGAAGGCACTACTTATGAGGCAACTAGGCCAGGAGATAATGAGGTAGGATGTAACCGTAGAAATAATGCATTTATGTGCAACATTCAAACAGCTGTATCTCCAAATCCCACGAAAATTGAAGACAAGTTTATACAAACACTTTTCTCAGAATAGTGAACCCTACCACCACGTAAAATATTCAATATTCATCTTAAATCACCCTGTATAAATCATAATTAAAATGAAATTTAACTTTCCAAGGATATGGTAGTGAGATGAAATTTCGTCTCCAGCATGAACCTTTTTTCCGTGTTCAAGTGGTGTCCTCCTTTTTATTAGACGTGCAACCGCAGTGATGTTAACTCTATGTTATGTGAGTCCAACGAAGTGTCTGGCAGTAGGGTTATATATACCCTATACAGGGTGATTCATAAATACTTGTACAAACGTTTTGGGTGTAATGTAGAGGTGGAATTGAGACTAAAAGTGTTCCTTACAGCTTTTCCCGGAAATCCTTATTTTCAGAGTTAAGATGTATAATGCCCTACGTTGCTATAACTTGACAATTTCAAGTGAAACTCCGTAAAACACGCCAACTTCTGGAATCTCTCTCTTTCTTTCTGCTCTCTCCCTCGCTCCTCGTCATTCAGTCACCAATCACCACGTAAATATCTGAGAGGGTGTGTGTGGGCATCGCGACCAATAGCAGAACCACTCTCCAGTATTACCACAATAACGGATTGTTCATTTTCGCTTCGACTGTCGACTAGGAAGGTTCCATTATGCTAGCATTGCAGGTAACTAGTCAACCTTTTAATGCTTTTGTTAGCAGGTTTGACAAACTGTGAGTGGGCCTGCAAGTACAATACAACTGCGATCACAACGTTGCCAATTTCAGTCTAGCTGATTGTGAGTTGTCTTGTATCCGTGCGTGCGTGTATGAAGATTCCTAAGCTACAGTATTTTCAAATATTTAATTCACATCGATTGAGATAGGCAAGAATAAAGTTGCACACAGTGAAGGAAGAAGTATTGTTGCCAAGGTAACTGAGTTTTTTGATGCTGAGAAGAACATGAATTCATTTAATTTGCCACCATCTCAAGCAACAAAACGACCTGCAACAGCAACTGAAAAATTGGAATCATTCCTTAAAAAATAGAAGAGAAACGAAAGTAGCCGACAGTAACCAAACCAAATTATGTACACCGGATAAAAACCGAGAAGTGAGAAAAAAATTCATATTGAATGACATGGATAGATGTAGGCTATTATAAGGAGAAACATACAAGAGTACTACACACTAAAATGAAGTACCTACATTAAAGAAACTCCGTGCTACACTCCAAGATGAAATATGTTATAAGGGTACTCGAGAGCACCTCAGACGAGTATTGGATTCTATACTAATAAATACTAATTCTATAATAATAATAATAATAATAATAATAATAATAATAATAATAATAATAATAATAATAATAATAATAATAGTAGTAGTAATAATAATAATAATAATAATAATGTTATGTATCCCTGTTACTAAATGTGGCAACGCTGAGTTCATAATGCTCTCTCCCTTCCTCCCGTGCTTTCTCACTTGCTCACCCCAAGACAGCCAGCGCTCACGTAGTGACTCGGTCAGGGTTTCAGTTCGATTTGTCAACCTATAGGCATCAAAAACATGGACCAGTAAAGCCTTCGAATGTGTCACATTCGCCTACATAGCGACTGCGGTAGATGTTTGTTATTCGTACACTCACTACAGTTGATTCCGACCTGATAGGACTTTGTTTACTGTAAGTGGGTATGTTTAGTTGTATAGCGCTCTTGCAGTTCTTACAGTACCGCGTCTCATAAGTACACATTCATTTCGTCTTTAGTTCAGTAGGCTTCAGTTGTGTACGGTACGATAGATCGTGCAACATTAGTCGCTTGGCCACCCAGATCACCGGACTTCTAATGTTTGGGTCGTCTGAAGGTGCTCGTTTATGCGAATAAAATTCCGAACGTAGCAGAACTACAGCAGTGAAATCAAAATGGCTATGAAACTGTTCGGAATATGATGAACGGAGTCTGTAAAATTTCAAGATCAGTTCATATCTACGTAGAGTAAACAAAGTACTATAAGGTCGGAATCAACTGTCATGAGGTGTACAAATATCAAACATCTATCGCAGTCGTTATGTAAGAGAACATGACACATGCAAAGGCTATACTGGTCCATGTTTTTGATACCTAGGAACGTAAGACATTTTGCGTCATAACTCTGAAAGTAAGGATTTGTGGGAAAAGTTGTATAGAACATTTAGTTTTTTTTCCCCTCTACATTACACCCACAAAGTTTGTACAGATATTTATGAATCACTTTGTATACAGGGTGTCTCTAAATTAGACCGACAAAATTAGGGAGCAGATAGATAACCTTCATGGAAGCATATTTTGTTAAGGAACCCATGGGCTGCGACGCTTCGTTTCAGTGCAAGAAGGAATTACAGGTTGGGATAAAGTAAGTAGGTATGTGCAAATAACAAGCGATTATGTGTCACATGATTCTGTGTGTTAATCCAAACAAAGAAAAAAATACGTTATGGATTTATAAATCACTCGCCCACTTTTATTGTTGTTTCCGGTAAATTAAATTTTAAAAAAATTCTTTAAAATACTCTTTGATATGTGTGGAATGCATTCTATAACATTTTGTGGGTATTTGTGCTCTTATCGGATGTTGAAACGTCATTTTTAAACTTCCTGCGCTATGGATTTTTAAATCACACGCCCACTTTTATCGGTTGCCAGTAACTTCATTTTTTCTTGCTACATTGCCAGAAAAAAATGAATATAATTTCTGAACTATTAAAGCTACATGCATGAAATTTAGAACACAAATTCTTTACACTATTAGGAAACGTTTCTCTGTAACAGAATTATGTTAATTGATTTCATTTTAAGAACACGTCCGTTTGTTTGCAAGAAAGGAAATCAGAAAATTGTTATTAAATTTTAATTGTTTATTTTACAAACGTAGGGACTAATATTAAAATTCTGTTACAGACAGTTTGTAGAACATGCTTTTGCAAATACATTGCAAAAATGTTTGAATCTATCTTCAAAAACGGTTTAGATATATCGGTTTTAGTACAATCCTGCATTGGGTATATATATATATTTTTTTCAAATTTGGGCCCCCAATTAATTTTTTTTCAAAATATTTATATTTGGTTCAGTTCCAATCGCTATAAGCTCTACATACAAAAAATTAATATTTTACAACGTCCGTAGATCTGACCGTATCACACCTTCACTAAATATGCTGTCCTGGGCCCGTCTCAAAGAGCGAAGAACTATTCACTCTCTCGCTTTACTCTTCAAAATTCTTCAAACCTCTAACCCTAGCTACCTAGCTTCTCGTTTTCAACATTTGTCCTCATATCACGAAATAGATACTCGCTCACAACACCATATCACACTCTCCATTCCTAAACACAGAACATCCTTCTACTCTTCATCTTTCACCGTCTCTGCAGCTCATATCTGGAACTCTCTACCACAACAAGTCAGAGACTGTCGGACATTGTCTAGTTTCAAAAATAAATTAAAATTGCACTTTTTGAATTAGATTCCTTTCAGTTATAAACCCTTTTTCTCTGCCATAGTTTTGTAAATATATACGCTATACATTTCTTTTTCCTTCCTTTCCCCTTTTTTTCTCTTTATCAGCCGATGAATTTATTATCATAGCCTTTTTATCGTGATTTTATTTAATTTTCGTATTTATTTTCTTTTTATTATTATTTTATTACATTCCATTTTGATATATTCTTCCTTACGTTTTTCCATATCAACCATTTGTACTAAATGAGTTGCTTTCACTATATTCCAATGTATTTTACTTTCTTTTTTTATTATGGTATTATTTTCATGTTGTTTAGTGTCGATTTTATTATGCTGTTATTATTATTATTATTATTATTATTATTATTATTATTATTATTATTATTTTATTTGTAATATGTTAGTACTCTGTTCTTTAACTTTCTGTTAAATTTTAACTGCTTGTATACTTTGTGATCTGGTAGAGTGTAAGAGAAGGCCCTATGACCTTAACTTTGCCAGTTTAAATAAAGAATTATTATTATTATTATTATTATTATTATTATTATTATTATTATTATTATTACTGTATAGAAAAAGTTTTAAAAAATACCATCCTCTCCCCTTAACAAAATATGCTTCCACGAAGGTTATCTATCTGCTCCCTTATTTTGTTGATCTAATTTAGAGACACCCTGTATAGTAATACATTCACAAGTATAAGTTTGTTTTGGTTATCCCTGTTTAATTTTATACATCACTAAGAAAGCCCTATGGCGAGGCGGAGGATATTGTTTGGGAAGTTTGTCGGACAGAGAGAGAGCACTTAGCAACGCAGACAATAAGGAACTCCACTAACACAACATTAACATTCTAGTCGAGGAACTTGCATAATTGACTCCATGATACTTGATACCAGCTTGGACACGTTCAGATGCTGGGATGATTCATTAGATGAGCTCTGTTTATGTTCGTAATTGTTCGTCCCCGCTTTTTGTAACTACAATCAATGCTGATATTTAACACAAGTTGCGGTTGCTTCGACCAAGACACTTAGGCAATCAACACTCCATTTACTTAATCATTTCGCGTTCAGGGACCCATTGTTTGTTGCATCATTTGCCTGATGGCAGGGGCATCATTTTTCCACCCTCACAATCGCGAAGACAATGCGGAATTTGGGGGAAAAAATTAGTCGGGGCAAGATACTCCCGTTTCCATTATCACCATTCGACGTTCTTTCACATTTATAAAGAGTGTTAAAAAGCATTCAATATCTTTTTTAGTAGGTTATTTTACGACGCTTTATCAACATCTCAGGTTATTTAGCGTCTGAATGAGATGAAGGTGATAATGCCGGTGAAATGAGTCCGGGGTCCAGCACCGTAAGTTATCCAGCATTTGATCATATTGGGTTAAGGGAAAACCCCGGAAAAAAACTCAACCAGGTAACTTGCCCCGACCGGGTATCGAACCCGGGCCACCTGGTTTCGCGGCAAGACGCGCGAACCGTTACTCAATAGGTGTGGACATTCAATATCTTGAGCAATTATCATTAAAAGAGAAAATAATTTAATAAACTTTGGTCCCGAAATTAATATCATCCGAAGTATGAGTATTGTCCCTCAACATCATAGGAAATGCTCAATGTGATTACATTTTTTGACAAGTGGCAGTAGACGTTAGTGTCGTGCAATGTTCGAACATGAGAAGGGATATTAAGATGCTACAAACTTCGCCCTACTTCATAGACATCCCAACAGTAGCGGAAATGAAGCATGTAAATTAAAATAACCGAGTCTGTTGAAAACCGGTAAGAGGCTTTATGTTCGGTTCACGTCTGCTGAGACTTTGTGCCGGGACATCACTTTATTTTTACTTGCATATTTATTACACTTGCGTTTCCTAATGTACTTGACTTCCACACCTTGCAGTAATATTCTTGCTCCCGTCAGCCACACAAACTTATGGCCTCTGTTGCATTCGAAATCTTCTAACAGTAAAGTAAACAGTACAGAGTATAGTGTGTTTCAGAAATATGGTTGCGTTTTTCTATAGAAGAAAGAGCCTATATTAATTAAGCTTATTTCCAGGGCAGGTATTTATGAAAATTAATTTCATCATTTGTGTTTTTTAATATTGGTGTCGGCGGAGATTTTAGAGATTGATTTGTACTCTTGGCGGATATTAATGGAAATTTTGGAAAATACTATTATGTTGAAATTGGACTATTAACACAGTACTAATATTACTTTTCAAATAATTAACATTAAAGGTTCGTTGGATACTGGTAAAAAAAAAGTCCACACCTGTGGAGTAACGGTCAGCGCGTCTGGCCGCGAAACCAGGTGGCCCGGGTTCGAATCCCGGTCGGGGCAAGTTACCTGGTTGAGGTTTTTTCCGGGGTTTTCCCTCAACCCAATATGAGCAAATGCTAGGTAACTTTCGGTGTTGGACCCCGGACTTATTTCGCCGGAATTATCACCTTCATCTCATTCAGACGCTAAATAACCTTAGATGTTGATAAAGGGTCGTAAAATAACCTACCTAAAAAAAAAAAGATACTGGTAAAGGTGAGGTATGGGCAAGCAGATGGTGCGTTGCTGCTGTAGACGATTTTCAGCAGGACGCCAAAATTTGCATGACGAGGAGCGCAGTGGGAGGCCAACCATCATCACAGACGACCTTGTGGAGCAACGCACCATCTGCTTGCTCATGACGTTAGGCACAGCTGACATGATGATCAATTCCAATCGGCGCTATGCCCTGTGCATTCAAAAGCTTCATCACAGACCGGACTTCACGCGGCGGCAGATGGAATAGGAACGTCCATCTTCAACCGATGCAACGAAGCTACTGAGAGCACTCGGGAAGTTCCGCTAGCGCATGCGCCATGCCAGGACATTACTCTATCACGTACACGCAGTCGCTTCGCGCAACATATGGTTTGCCAGTTGTGGGACGAGTGGGAAAGTTAGTTTATGGACGCGCCTCGTATTTAATTGTTCTAATATGTTACTTTTTATTAAAATCTCATTTGAAATTGATCTAAGATCTTACAAAACAACAAGAGTATAGAAAGAATAATTTGCTCATGAGTTAACAAATTTAATTTTCACTGCACAACATCTTCACCTCAATATTTCAAAATCATTATCAGAATTAGAGAAAGCAAAAAGCAAACTAGTATATCATAATACCTTGAAATCTGATCATCAGTTTTTGCGGTGTTCCACAACGTGGAAAAATGTAGGAGCATACTTCTGTGATTAGCAATTAATTGGAGATGATCAATTATAATTAAACCGAAGTAAAAGGGCATACTCGGGGGCAAATAGGCGATGTGTACCGAGATTCAAACCCGACCCGCAGCGAATTGTTCTACTGTCACTACGATTAATTAATTTAGCTATAGGCGCTCTCTCTGGACTGCCTCGGTACTAGATCAGCCATTACAGTAATCTGTTTAGAATATGTTTCTCCTGGGTAAGCAGCGTTACCTCAATGGCTACACTATTAGCTCTCTGAGCAAGAGACCACAGTTCAGTCAAAGTGAAGTTTGTGGCTGACCAAAACAGGTTTTCTAGGCACAATTACACTGATATTTAACTGTTGTTAACTTGTATATTTTTCATTGTTTCATTAAAATTAAATCAAATTTAAATAGTTCTTATCAACATAGTGAATTTCATTACTATTCTGCAAGACATAATTACCACCTTGTGACCCTAGGATTTGATTAGCAAAGTCTAAACAATTGTTCACATCAATTATTGCATTATCGATGTTTAATAAACTTACTTATAGTACTTACTTACTGGTTTTAAGGAACCCGGAGGTTCATTCCCGCCCTCACATAAGCCTGGTGTTACTTTTTGGCCTCTTGGTCCCTATCCTGAGCAAGATCAATCCATTGCCTATCATCATATCCCACCTCCCTCAAATCCATTTTAATATTATTTTCCCCTATACGTCTCGGCCTCCCCAAAGGTCTTTTTCCCTCCGGCCTCTCAACTAACACTCTATATGCATTTCTGGATCCGCCCATACGTGCTACATGCCCTGTCCATCTCAAACGTCTGGATTTAATGTTCCTAATTATGTCAAGTGAAGAATATAATGCGTGCAGTTCTCCGTTGTGTAACTTTCTTCATTCTCCTGTAACTTCATCCCTTTTAGCCCGAAATATTTTCCTAAGCACCTTATTCTCAAACACCCTTAACCTATGTTCCTCTCTCAAAGTGAGAGTCCAAGTTTCACAACCATAAAGAACAACCGGTAATATAACTGTTTTATAAATTCTAAAAAAACTTATAGTACATATATTATTAATTTTAATAAATTTAAATGTCTTATTCGTGACTGGATAATCAAAACCCTTTTTATGATATAAGCCTACATGAATTTATGGAAAATAGTTTAGATAGAGTATTTTGGGTTTTTTTCTTTTTGACTTTGTGTATGTATCTATGAAACCACGTTACCACCCATTTTCTCGAATCCGCATTCCTGAATGGACGTTTTCCCGAAGCTACCTTTTCCGAATCTACTCTCCCGAAGCCACGGTCTCAAATATCATTTACTATTCAGTTTCCCAAATATATTATGCGAGAAATTCACGAACAGTAAAAGACATGAACTGACAATCACTACATGTTGTCAGGAAATAAAAAAAATATATCAATGGCACAAGAGCTCTTGGCAGAAGGGAACCTGTACCTCAGCGTTGTCAGACACAGCCTAAACGGAGCGGAGCGCTCCACTATAACTCGTTGCGAGCTCCGGTGCTTCCACAGACATAAGCAAGTTCTCGCTCCGACTGGACGTCTCTAGCACCACAACCGGTTTCGGACCTTACAACTCTGACACTACTGCTCTACCTTCTTGATATGATACGACATTTTGGAATCAGTAGAATTTCACATTAAATAATGGACACCGAACAAATAATCTGTCGGAAGGCTACAAGTGGTGTTTGGGAGACATCATCCAAGCTTCTTTAACTGAGCTCCAAAAGGGAGAGAGAGACACGAGAACCATGATTGCGGAATTCACATTGGGTAGACGCGTGAGGCCACAACCGAAGAGAGAGTGCCTATAACTTCAAACACGAATACGAATTATCGTGCAGGATTATCACATCTATGCAGCCGATAACAGACACCTCGATTACTTGAGAACACTTGGACATTATTTCTCTTTGTAAAGGGAAAGTAATTAACCATACCATAATTATATTAAATATTAAATCATATTACATTTATGTGGTAATACAACGTGTCCCGCTTAGAGGGATCGAGAAAAATCCTCACCCCTTAAAATCAGATAAAGATATCGATGTGATTTACATCTGACAAGATAGAGAAACTGTCCAAGTTTATGCAACAAAGTTTGAAAACAGCTGCTTGCGTAACTTTCTTTTGTTTATGCGTAACTTTCGTTTGTTTTTTGCTAGGGCACTAAAGTAAGCCTGGTGCCATTTTGTAGAAGAACACGCTACTGTAAACATATGGACACCACAACAGAAAGTTCAGTGCGTGCCATTGCTAGCAGAAGAACCCGTCATTTAACTATTCTTCTTATTCCTCTTCGTAGAGGCTACATTCACAAGAAATGTGTAATGGGACATGTTGCAGAACTTTGTTGTTGACCAACTTCCTCCAGGATTCCTTTTTCAGCAGAATGGAGTCCCATCCCTTGATTATCAACTGGTGATTGAGTTCTTGCATGAAAAGTTCCCTGATTGATGGATTGGAAGAGGAGGACCCCTTGCCTACCCACCCAAGTCACCCGATCTGACCATTTGGACTTTTTTTTCTGGGACTCTGTGAAGGATGCTATGTACCAAAGAGTCAGACCTAACACTTTGGAGAAACTAAGGCAGCGTATCACAAATGCAGCTGAGCTAGTGACTCTACAAATGGTACAGAACACTTGACGGGAGGCTGAATACCGTTTAGATGTCTGCAAAGAAATTCAAGGTACATATAGCGAGTTGCATTGAGCATTCTCCGAAACCCGGAGAGCTTTTTACATCAAGTTATGTGAAAAGGTATTTTATTAAACTTGAAATTATCACTTATTTCTCGATCTCTCTAAGTCAGACGCGGTGTATACCAGAGACAGGCAAACTGTCGATCAGGCTTGCCCATGACTGGTTACGTCCGTGAACGGGCTTACGCTTCGTATCGTTCGCCCGCCTGCAACCTTCCCTCACAAGCAGGCAGGCAGTGAGTTTGCTCGTAACTCCCAATCAGTCCTACCAAATCATTCAAACCTGTCAAGAAGCCTATAGATATAGACAAACTACTGAAAACTTAATTTGTTGTCTTCTGAAACGTACCGTTGATAAAGACAAAGAAAACTATTTCTCGTCAACATAATATCCATTTAATGCCAACAGTTAGTATAAATTACTTGCACTTTCCTTTTCATCGTAGTAATATAAATTTAATGCAAACTATTCAGACTTTCAGCTTCATAAATAAAAAGAAATCTGTCCCTCAGAAGTTAAATAGCAAATCAATAATCTGAAGAAAGAAAAACTTTTATACATTTTACAGGTATACATGAGGCTTTTAATTGTTGATAAGGAAAAAGTTAAAATGAAATATTTTTCTAAAATAGTTGTTGATATTCATAATAACAGTTACCAATATCTTTTCAACATATTTCCTTCTCTCTCCTCTCCTCACTCCTCCCTATCCTCTCCTCTCTCCTCCCTCCCTCCCCTTCCCTTCCCTTCCTTCCTTCCTTCCCTTCCCTTCCCTTCCCTTCCCTTCCCTTCCCTTCCCTTCCCTTTCCTTTCCTTTCCTTCCCTTCCTTCCCTTCTCAACTAGTCACAAGTTACGAAATGTTACTATTTTGTTGAGTCAGATGGACTTTGCAGGAATATGAAATGTATAATATTGTCTTATTACTTTATGAATTCTGTAGCGCAATAAATCGTAAAACTGTGTTTCTCTAATCAAGAAATATCTGCCGTGTTGGACCATAAGATAAAGATTTTTTGAAGTTACTAAATAGCCAACGAACTCAGGTTTCAAACTAGTACTGTTTCATCTTAACCAGCGCAGACTGGCTTCCGTGAATGCAAGTCACTCTACCTTATAATACGAGCAAACAGGCTTTCTTGGGTCCCGCCTGGACTGAACTTGTAAAACCCGGGCTAAATGGGTTCAGTCTTAAAAGTTAACTTGCTTTGTAGAGTCACCGGAACCAAAGCCTGACGGCAAGTAGTTACGGGCGTCAGTCTTGTCTGATTTGCCAGTGTTTAGTGTGTACACTAATGTATTATCGGAAAAATGGACATCAAAGAAATCGGGAATGTGGATTCGGGAATTTTGTATTCGGGAAATGGAAAGCAAAGAAATCGGGAAACGTGTGTCAGGAATGTGGATTTGGAAATTTTATATTCGGGAAAATGGATGTTCGGGAATGCAGATTCGGGAAAATGTCCGGGAATCATAACACGACTAATTTTATTAATCATTCATTATCAGAGTTCATATATATAAATACGTTACTGTTTGCAGACGACCAGTCTCTTATCGCAATGTCTCAGGAAGAAGTGCAGTAGAAAAAGCTTATAATTTTGAGATATCAAAATCTAAAACCGAAATAATGGCATTCAAAAGGAAGGACCCTGTAAGATCAAAAATTGTAGTCGATGACATTATTCTTAAAGAAGTGTCACACTTTAATTATTTGGGAAATGATATATCCTATAGCTATGATAGAGATATACAAATAAAACTTTCCAAGTACCAATATATTATGTGTGGTACAATCAGAAGAGTTTTAAGAAATAAAACAAGGAAGGAAACACAATTAAAATTCTATAAGGCTATAGCAGTTCCATCCCTCTTATCTGGTAGTGAGAATTGGGTCCTAAGACAGAAAGAAATTAATAATATACAGTCAACAGAAATGAAATTTTCAAGAGCAGTCAAGGGCTGTACAAGACTAGAACATATAAGAAATTAAAGCATAAGGGAGGAATTAGAAATTAAAACTATAATTCAGCAAGTCTATGATTAGGCCTATAAGAAAAGATGGATCGACCATTACAGAGAATGGATTATGGAAGGTTTCCGAAGTTGGCATGGAATTATAAACTACGAGGAAGACGGGACCCTGGCAGACCAAGAAAGCGATGGAGTATTGAGCCGGAACAGACCATGTGGCCTATACCATGAAGAAGAAGAAGATGATGATTATCAGAGCTTAACATCATGAATCGTTACTGAAAAATGTAACGATGAGAATAATAATAATCAGAGTTTAAGATTCATCATGCATTACTGAAACGATATAAAGGCGAGAATAGTAATATACGTTACAAGAGCGGTATGTTGACGTTTTTCATGTTCGAGGAAAAGATTGAAAAAGCGAAACGTAGTTGAGCTTTTATAATTTCCGAGAACATGAAAACAAACATACCGCTCGTGTATCGTACATTATTTTGTGCGAAGATCGTTTATTACATACCTGAAAGACGAATTTCTAATTAGTCGCAATGAAATCTCCATGTTGGTTTCTGTTTAATGACGGCAACTTCGGAAAACCAAAATATCTTTCTTCAACATTGTTGCTATAAAATGTTTTCTGTGTTTACTATACTCCAGCAGGCCGTGATATACGTCTGTCTTCCCCCCCCCCCAAGTCTATAATTGCGAACTTAAAAAAAAACGGTAAGGTTATGTAATGATTTATTTTTCATTTTAATATTTTAACAATATTATTTATATAACATATTGCAGTAATAACATCCGCATCTGGAATCTTGTTGATTTTTCACGGCTTTCTTAATGTTACTTGTATCAGGAATGCAATAAGTTTCGTGGAGTAGTAGACTTTACTTAATTTTTGCAAATATTTAAAAACAATAATTAACATTGCAATTTAGGTGAAATTGCAGTGGTAAGTTTCCAATTTATAATTATTACTATGTTAAACGTCTCTAAAAATAATATGTTAAAAGCCTAAAGCAGTAAAATGAATGTCGCGCTTAAGCGGTAAGAAGAGGGAAATTGTTATGTGTGTTACGTTGGGATTACTGAATGTGGTATTTCACACTTACCGCGTATTGGTTCTGTGCGGAAAACAAGCAAATACGCACGATCTCGCACAAAAATACTTACATTTGAATATCCATGAAATATTATTGAAACAATATAACTATGAAAATACCAATTAGAATTTAAGTTTGACGAAATATTATTGCATTAATGAAAAGAATGAATTTATTTACATAGCCATGCTCTCGTTTGCTGAGTATCGCTCTATGAGAAATGTCTTCTTGAGTACGTCGAAAAAATTTCTGGAATATTATAATGTGAAAGCGCCCCATTTGGTGCATTCCATATTACGCTACCATAACATATGTGACTTGATGATTTACTATGTTGGCATTATCATCAGCATTATAATCGCAGTTCGTGCCCTGGAGAAGATTTTTATGAAAATCACGAAAGAAGCTGAGATTGCGAGTCGCAAGAGGGGAAAGGAGAATGACAATCCCTCATTCCCAAGACGTTTTACGAAACGAGGAACGAAGAGAACACGATATGAGAAGTTGAATTCTTTTGACAGAACTGAAATTTTTACCAACATTATTTTTACTACGTGGGCCATTCATATTTCCCAGAAATACTTTCTGCTTTTATAAGTTTTTCAATAGAGAGTCCCTCGACAGACATAGAACGCACATTCCTATATAAGCTTGCTGCAGAAATTCGTGTATGCACAAGGAACGAATGCTACATTGTCGAGTACCAGCTTTGTCCAACTCAAAGATCTCAACTGGCAAACAAATCAAACTTCCGATTTAACCACGGAATGATTTTGGTTAATATCGCCGTGGCCTCATGCTTAACATGTCTACATCATACAATAACGTGCGGTGTGCTTTTAAAACATAATTTTGCCGACCGATTGTTGCTCTGTAGGTTTCACTCTAAGCGTCACGTTGTCACGTCTACTTCCTCGATAAGAATAAGCACTAATTTGTTAAATTGTTAAATGGCTTTTATTATAATATAATTTCAACTGGTAATGGAAATTACGGGAAAACGGCTCATCGGATTTTAATAAATGAGTCCTCATTTTCAAGCTTGGTAGGCCTACTCAACGTTTTTCAGAAAAATAGTAGTCTTCAGTGAAATGTAAATTTTTCAACATAATTTTCCTATTTTCCAAAATCCATCTGTCGTCAGTTTTGAGAACTAGCTAAACTAGCTAATTGCATTTCAGAATAAAACAAAACAAATGCTACAGTAAACAATATTACACGAAGGCCATGACCTGCAAGAATGCTGACATATTTAGAGCTCAAATTAAATTGGTTATTAAAAACTTAACTTACTAAAAATAATTTACAGGTTCGATTCTGTGGTGTGTAATTTTCTGGGTACAGCAGTGTATTGGATATTAAAATCTACAAAACTTGAGGTGGTTTGATGACATTATTACCATTAGAAATGAAATATTATTGTAATTAATGCCATGATGTGACTATTTTTCATTAATTATACATATTAATGATATATTGATGGTATGAAAGTGAAACTTTTGGGGGTATGTAAGTAGATACAGAGAATAACATAAATTAGATTTTGATTTCTATATTTTACTGAGTGGCGGCTATATAGTATATTTAGTATATGTTATTGAAAGCTATAAAACTTACGTAAGATAATAATATTATTAAAAATCAAATATTTTTATAGTTATTAATCAAGTGGAATTGGTCCTTTTTCATATATTTAATGGCGGTGTGGTGCAGATATTTATATGCATGGTTCTCTTCAGTAATGGCTCGAGAGAGAGTATGTTTCAATATAATGGAAGCAAATAACTTTCAGAATGTCTGATATTCTTCATTGAAAATAAATCTGAAAACTGTTTATTTGAACGTTTAATGAACTTAGTTTGCAGCATTTACTGCACAAGCCACTAGTTATAATTATAATTATTATTTCATATACAGGATGAAGTTACAGGAGAATGGAGAAAGTTACACAATGCAGAACTGCACGCATTGTATTCTTCACCTGACATAATTAGGAACATTAAATCCAGACGTTTGAGAAGGGCAAGGCATGTAGCACGTATGGGCGAATCCTGAAATGCATATAAAGTGTTAGTTGGGAGGCCGGAGGGAAAACGATCTTTGGGGAGGCCGAGACGTAGATGGAAGGATAATATTAAAATGGATTTGAGGGAGATGGGATATGATGATAGAGACTGGATTAATCTTGCTCAGGATAGGGACCTATGGCGGGCTTATGTGAGGGCGGCAATGAATCTTCGTGTTGCGTAAGAGCCATTTGTAAGTAAGTAAGTATTTCATATATGAGTACGTTGACATTCTTAACTCTTAATAATAAGTCTTTAATAATAATTTTTAATCTCATACCTTAATGTTCGTCCTCAGCACAAGACATTGCAACCTCGGTTTTAGTCCACGTGGATTAGACAAGTAGGTGTCATTTAATAATGGAAGCAGCTTATTGGTTGCAATATTGAAGTTGAGGCGAGTGATCGGAGCGGCGACATAAGGAATTGAAAACATGAATAAAATTAAATTTCAAAGATCTGCCGAACAGTGTTGCCAAGTCAGCAGTTTTGTAGCTAAATCTGGTGTTTTCAGGACTATGGTCAGCTACAGAATTTTACCATCACCGGCTAGCTATTTATTTGGAGTTTTTTGATGATTCCGACAGAGCGAGATGATAGCTTCAAGTTTTTTCTGTAAAGATGTTACAATAATATTGCTTTTTATATGTGCTTGCAGACAACAATGTTAGTTAATCATAAACCAGAGTTTAGTATGATATTATCGCACTTTTTCATTGTGCGAGTATAAAACATCATCTTTTTATGTTAACCCGATTCGGTGCAACCACGTCCATTTCCTGCTTCATTCATTGTTGTAAATAATGTGTGCAGAATTCGTTAAACTCTTAATCTAATGTAAGTCTATGCATTGTTTTTGTAAATAAATTGAAGTAGGACAGTATTTAATCATAAATAATAGGTAATGAAATGAATTATTATTTTAATTTATGATACAATGTTATTTCATTTATCATTCCGCATTATAGTTTATGTAACACGGACATACTTAATACTTAAAACCAGACTCTTTGTTTGCAGTTATGTCTGCAACTCGGTGTGGAATCAGATTTCTAACCGACTGATATGATTGTGAATGTGATTATTTCCGAAATGTCCAGTATATTCTACTTTTACTTCGTTCAATTTTGAGGAAATATGCCTGTAAAAATCTGTACGAAGATGAAGACGATTTTGCATAGAACATAGAGCCTACAAAGTGGTACACAATTTCCATAATTTAGTCCATATTTATATAAAATTCTCCAGTTCCTAAAACTGTATTTTTTGTATTTCAAATTTGGAAGTGATTTGTAAAGAAAAATCTTGAGTTTTCAAACTACAATTTAGCGAGGTTTTTGATCTTGTGCAGAGGTAAATGGAATTCTGAGTTGGCAACACTGCTGCCGAATGTTATGCTCAAAGACCTGCCGAATGTTAACCACGAGAGCGCGGCGATAATATGCAAACGTTCCAATTTAATCAAAAGGAAGGAAATTTAAAACTGTAATACCTTTGACATAAGTGTATTATTATATAATTTCTTTTCTCGAACATTCGGGACCCCATTTCAAAGCCCGGCCAGGACGATAGGAATTTATAGATGTCAAAGTGTTATTGAGACAGAAGTTCTCCGTGAGTTTTCATAATTTGTAATCATTCCTAACTTGAAATTAATTCATAAAATAATTACACTACCCTGCGAATATCAACTTTGTGTTTGTTGCCTAAAGTAAATAATGTGATTTTATATAATGTCGATGTGCTGAATTCTAATTTTCAATCCGTTTACTTCTATCACGTCAGGTTTGTTTGCAAAATCACTTTAAATGTATTGCAAAATTACGTGAATTTCATCACAAACTTTTTCATTTCACTTTTTCATTTCAAATGCAAAAGGAATATTTAAAAGACACAACTTGCTGAAATTATGCGTATGGTTGTTCATACATGTCACTAGAGTGTTTTTGCTTTGTTTTGTCTTGTTTCCTTCACTATTGGATGTATAAATTAGCACAATGTATCACATAAAAAATTACACCACTTGCTTCTTAGTTGAGGAAGTCCTCCTGGTCCTCTTTCTTTTATTTTTGTCTTCAGCTATTTTACGCTTTTACATCCAATAATAATCAGAAAGTATAATGATGTTCCAGCGTCCCTGGCATCTCCTTTCGAACTTCTGCAGATCCTTGTGAAATCGTTCACCTTGCTCTTTGCTCAAACTTCCTAGATTTTCGGGGAAATAATCTAGGTGAGAAAACAGAAAATAAATTTGGATACTCATGTTACAACCAAGGTCCTTGTATGCTTCAAGCATGTTAGCCACAATGTTTCGATAATTACGACCCTTGTTGTTACCAAGAAATTTTAAAACAAATTCACAGAAGGATATCCATGCTGCTTTCCCCTTTTCACCCACAGTGTTTTTAAATGCTGCATCAGACATCTCTTTTCTTTAGTCAGGACCATTAAATATATTTTATTTTAATTTGCTTCAGATAGTAGTGGAAATTTCTCACATATGTACTTGAAACAGTCTCTTTCCTTATTTAAAGCCACGTTCTGCAGCACCCGACTCTGGTAGATAGTCACTGTCACTCGTCACAATTTTCCTCACCACTACATCAGACTCAGATGAAAACTATTCAAGATTTTTTAGTCGCACAGTGATTGGTACATCAGGCCCATGGGGTACAGGTAAAATGGCTGATCGAATAACTGGATACACGATATGTTTTTTTATTTTTAGAATCGTACCCCTTCACATCACACGAACAGAAGTAGCAGTCATTACTATGGTTCGACTGCTCTCTCCAAACCATAGGGTACTCCAAAAGATAGCAACAGTCTTCTGCCGTTGATCCAATGATGAAGTTCTTCAATGCATACTCTACATACTTTGTCTGGTGTCCAAGCTTTACTTTGGTCTCCAAGTTTGATTCCAAAATAGGCATGGTATGACTTTTTCACAAAATATGTAAAATTACGCCTCTGCTTAGGCAATGTGTATATCCTACATAAGTTATATAACAAAAATGGTATGGATTATTTATACATTCTCGATGCGACATGGTAAATACTTACTTACTGAACTAAAAACTCTCAACTTTCTACTCCACAATGAAGCTTCAAAAACTGATTTCGTTTCGTTTCCAGATGAAACACAGACTATTGAAATGCGAGAGGAACTAGACGAGTTGAGTTGAGTCTCTCACCAAGATATGGCTGACATTTCTATCTCCCACAAATAAAAATAATGACAAGGCTGCACGTTATTTCACCCTAACTCCCTTATGTGCTTGCACCCTCTATCTGCTACGAAACATCTGTTATCCTTGATTTTCAATATAAACATCTTAAAAATATGTCGAATATATTTGGTTTTCATATCTTAACATATTAAAACTGCAGTTGTTGAAGTATTATTGTTTAAATAATTACTCTATAAATTGTCGTAATATATTATAAGAAAATTAAAATAACAAAGAAATGGTACGTGATAGGAACTTTCTGGCTTCGAATTTGACTTCAGCATGCTAAAAGTACCCTAAAAACATTCAAACTTTGGAGGCAGTAATTTCATCGCAGACTAGTGTTATTTATTATGCAGCAGTAAAACAGCTGGTAACTACTGCATCGCAAAATCTACCCACAAGATCAACTTCAGTAAACTAACGGCTGTAAAAAGAACATGAGGGCCATCGGACTAGCTCAGGCGGTAGCGCGTTTGCCTAGTGATCAGCAGTTGCGCTCGGGTGTGTTTCGATTCTCACTTACAACATTTTAAAATTCCTTTGCAGAACGAAAAGATAGGAGAGAGTTGGGTAGTATCGGATATCGGGTAATATCGGTCAGTGCGTTTCTTTCATCTACCACCATATGGTAGTACCTGAATGACATGGTTACGTTTCTGTATGCGACACCACAGAAACATAACCATGTCAATCAGTACTATCATCGTGTGATAGATGAAAGAAACTCACTGTCCGATATTACCCGATGTCCGAAACTACCCAACTCTCCCCTACTCTTGTTCAGGTAAAATTTCTACATATTTCAATAATTTATTATTATCATAATACTCTGCTCTCTTAAACTGACTGAGCATATTTCATACGAAATAATTTTTTCTTGGAGAGGAAGCTAAAACAACCAAAATTGTATTACACTTTTTTATTTGAAATATCTCAAAGAATAACCCCTGAAATTAATGATATTACTTACGGTTCACAGTACAGAAATTATAGATTATGTAATTATATAATCTTATCTAGATTTTTAATCTGCATGAAAGAATTTATCATTATTGAACGTAGAAACGGTAAGATGATACAAAATAAACCTACCTAAGATTATAAAATAGATATGTTGCCATTATTAACAGCTAGCTATGTGGGCTGAACATATTAGAGTCGATATTTTATTAGCTTCGTGAATATGGACATTAGCACAAATATGACACATCCAACTCCCGCTATTCATTCAGGTGTTAATTTAATGTTTACCGGGTGCAGTTAAATATTCACGGCAGGTAATGGTATTAAGTCCCATGTTGTGGGCGATGATTTAATTCGCATTTAACGACATAATTTTGTAACGATTATCGTTTCCACGAAAAATATAATTATAAATTTGCAATTATTCGAATTATTATACAAGCGGTACTGAGGCTAACTCAACTACTAGTTGCACTATCCATATCAAAATTTGTGTAGTAGAATTAGTTATCACGTGCGTTTATTTTTAAAATGTTTTAAAAATTATTTAATAGCATACAAATTTGAATTGTGATGGCAGCTCAAGTGTTTTAATAAACTCAAAAGTCTGTGCCAGTACTAATAAAACCCGTCACTGACAGCAATATTTCTCAAAGTATGAACCACTAAACACAGATGGTCCGTGGAATGTGGTTCTGTGAACCGCAATAAGACACTATTTAATTTTCGCATAAATAAGTTTTTTATTTTACATATATATTTTCTTAATTAGATATAATTTTTTACTAAATATTATACGCAACAATTTTCAACGCCGAGATTGAACGCCGAGAAATGAACTATTAAATTGAAGGATTTTTTTAAACAACCATAGTTGCTTCGTACAGGATTCTTTTTTCGACTTTTAACTATAAAATTACATTTTCTTACGTATTTATAGTACGTCCGCTCAAATGAGAGCCACTTGGAACGTGTGATTAGACACACTTACCGCAGGGAGCAAGTAGGCACGCGACTCTGAACAGGTTCCATGTAAACAACGCTGCGTTGCCATCTCTCCCTTGTGAAGACTGAAGTGAACCTTCGTGTGCGTTTTATAATACAGAACTAAAACAAGAACAGCCTTCTATTCAGAGTCCGTTGAGTCACTATTTAAATCAATTACATAAGATTCCAAGCTAGCTTCTAAGGAGAGGCAATCACTTTCTTTTGTCTTTACTTTTTACCTAATGATTTTTATTATTAATGTCTTTTTGTCTTTACATTTTTTCCCAATATTTTCTGACCGGAGATTTACCTAATGCTTTTTATTATTAATGTCATCCATCACATTTGCTATTAACCACATAACTTCGGTGTCGAACAGATTTATTTCCCCCGGGTTCGATACCCGGCTGGAACATTTTCTGACCAACTTTACAGGAGATTTATCTTCAGTTCTGTTCGTTAACAAACGAATCCTAAGTTGGCTTTTGTCAGACAACAATGGTAGCTCAGGGGAGCGTTGGTACGTTAAACCAAAGGTCCCGGGTTCGATACCCGTCCGGAACAATTTTTCCCTCGAAATTATTCAACATAGCTGTATTTTGATGATAGTTCGTCAATTACATACATCTTTTTCTATCACGGCTACATTTTTTGTTGCGCGAGTCACTTCTGTAGCAGCACTGGTATTTTTCAATGGTGTCCGGCACTTACCAGCATCGTCTTTAAAATACGTATAAATACTAATAATAATTAACACTGTTTGCTCTTCTACAATCTTACCGCGTCCTAATGGCGATTGTGTGGATTTACGTCTACGACTATTGTTATCCGTTTTCCAAAAACGCCAGATTATAAAATATACAATCACAATGTATGGAACACAAAAGCCACAATATGCACTTATGCTCTTCTGCCTTGTTCTGAACTAAATGTATTATACTTGCGTGCTAGTCTGAAACCGAATACTAAGTTATATGAACTTATTCTCGGAGCACTGACTTAGATCTGTCAACAGCGCTGGCGTACCAACAACCAGCCGCGCGCTTCAAGACTGAAACAGCTGACGCCTCCTGCTCAAGGTAGGTGCAAGTGGCTCTCATTTGAGCGGACGTACTATATCAAAGCAATTGTTACAAATCACAGGACTCTTGTAATTCTTCAAGACTGTATATTAGGATGCATAATTAAACTGTGAAGAATCAAGTTCCTAAAGTCGTATGATTTGTAACAATTTTTGTAATAAGTGCGTAAGAATGATGCCAATTTTAGTTACAAATTGAAAAACAAAATCTGTACAAAGCAACCGATAACACATTTTTACGTTCAGAACACTATCATTTAAAGAAAAAGTACTACTTAATAGTTCATTCTCTATTTGTAATATTCTTTTACTCTTAAAACTAAAGAAAATAGATGTTTTACAAGCAACTTCAAATTAGTGGAACTTTTAAATATATTGAGATTAGGACAAATGTCTGCGTCTTTAAACTGCATCAAAATTAATTTCATATTTCTTTGGTTTAATCGATTGGATTTGTGATCGCTGCCAAGCATAAGTTGTTGTAGGGAAAATAGCATGCCATTTCACTTCTTGCTACCGTGATGAGTAAGTTTATTTCCCGCAACCAGCAACAAATGAAATACTGAAACTGCTAACGATTTACGATGGACAATTATATTTAGGGCGCATATAAGATTCTACAACTCTGACATATCATTCGCCTTATTTTCCGCATCTCAGCAATAGATTCCTCACAACAGCCTATATTACAGAAAATATACGGGATAACATTCATTGTTACACAAATTAATCCAGCAGTATTTGGTAAATCAGTATTGTCTGGAGGAAGTGCAAAAATTACAATTCCTGAGAAAAGACGAAAAGGTATTACTTACTGATAAAATAAGAGGTCTACAAGATTTTGTAGTCTTTTGATCACCTCAGCAAGATCTCTCAGTGGGAAAAAGTTATTCTGCCCTCTACATTTCAGGGTAATTCACGAAAATGCAGCAGCTATACCAAGATGCTAAGTCTTTTGTTCAAAGTATGACAAACCTAACATTTTTTTAACTTTCACCTACAATCCGCAATGACTGAAATATAGTCGCGACGCTGTTATTTCCGGCCTGACTCCGCCTCTTTGCTTACGTCTTAGGAAGTGAAGGCTCTATAAAATCTAGGTAGGTAGTATCGTTCGCCATTTTTGTTCTTTCGTTCCCGAGCTACCATACGAGGAATGTATTTGCCACACCGTTAAACATTATCATGTCGTAGCTCCTATGATAATAAATCAAACGCGCTGTAATTCAGCAAATAATTGAGCGGCAAATAACGTCTTCGTGTACTTTCTGCGAACGCCAACGAAAGAGCCAAAATGGCGGGCGATTATATTAAGTATTTATCGAGCCTTAAGAAATGAATAACGTCTTCATAAGCGAATCACAAGACGCATACGTTTAAATGTAACCGACCTGCAACGCGATTGGCTGCCGAAAATTAGAGCGACGGGACTATAGCTACTTCATTACTCTCACATGAAAAACTCGCTGATCGTCCTGACATTGTTACTTGCAATTTCGAATTGAAACTCAAGAACTAAAGACGGATAGGTTCAAGGAAAAGTATTTGGCATAAAAAAAACATTCAGAGGGAGTATGTTTTACTATCCTGGAAGCAAATAACTTTCAAAATGTGAAGTATTCTTCACTGTAAAATAAATCTGAAACATTTTTATTTGGACGTCTAACGAACTTAGTTTGCAGCAACAGCATTTGCTGAACAAGCCACTAGTTTAAATATAATGAGATTAGGAGAAATGTTTATATGACTTTTTTGCTCAGAATGTCTTCGGAAATAAGTTCCGTAAGAGACGGTAAATCCCCGTGAATCACCCTGTATAATAATCGGTTTATGCTGGGTAATTGAGATAGTAACATAGAACGTTTAAAACTAAAATCAGTCCGAAAAGGACGTAAACAAGCGAAAAAAGAGTTAATCCTAAATTTTGTCCCTACTTAATCCAATCAAGACACAGACAATCAATGTTCTGATATGGTCTCCAATGATGCAGCCTGATATTGACTTCCAGTTTATACTTCGGACTCTGCAATGTGATTCTGTTATCGAAAATTCCGACGTGAACTCTGAACACATTCTAGTCTCCCTTTCACAGACCTCTGCTCTACACGTGGCGAGTAGGCTATCGAAAATAGATGTAGCACCCATAGCAACCAGCAAGGCTTGAAGGGTAGCCAACCTATCGGTTTTTCAACGCAATATGTTTTTCCTATATTTTGAATAAAACCCACGTATACACACAAAAGAGGGAAGGGAAGTAGAATTCTCCATGCTTCGCCATCTTCTTACCATTAGGAAGTCAGTTAAAATCGCCATCCACTGAATATTCTTATTTTGCACGAAACAGAAAAATCTACTAAAATCGAAAGTAAAAAGAAAATGTTTTACCTCAAATAAAAACGAATACTGTATTAGCAAATAAAATGTAGGCCTACATGTTAATGCAAGTAAAATATGTCTTTAAGGTACCAGAAGGCTAACAAGCATACGTTCTTGTGGAGGGAGAAAAAACATTTTTTTTTCCTTCCACCATGTTAATAATATCAAAATAAATGCTTGTACAAATTTTGGCAACTCGAGCGCAATCACGAGGATCGCAAAATAGTAATATACGTTACAAGAGCGGTATGTTGACGTTTTCATGGTCGAGGAAACGATTGAAAAAGCGAAACGTAGTTGAGCTTTTTTAATTTCCGAGAACATGAAAACAAACATACCGCTCGTGTATCGTACATTATTTTGTGCGAAGATCGTTTATTACATACCTGAAAGACAAATTTCTAATTAGTTGCAATGAAATATCCATCTTGGTTTCTGTTTAATGACGGCAACTTCGGAAAACTTAATATCTTTCTTCAACATTGTTGCTATAAAATGTTTTCTGTGTTTACTATACTCCAGCAGGCCGTGATATAAGTCTGTCTTTTTTTTTCCCCCAGTCTATAAATGCGAACTTAAAACAAACGGTAAGGTTATGTAATGATTTATTTTTCATTTTAATATTTCAAAAATATTATTTATATAACATATTGCAGTAATACCATCGGCATCTGGAATCTTATTGATTTTTTCACGGCTTCCTTAATGTTACTTGTATCAGGAATGCAATTATTTTCGTGGAGTAGTAGACTTTACTTAATTTTTGCAAATATTTAAAAACAATAATTAACAGTGCAATTTAGGTGAAATTGCAGTGGTAAGTTTCCAATTTATAATTATTACTTTGTTAAACGTCTCTAAAAATAATATGTTAAAAGCCTAAAGCAGTAAAATGAATGTCGCGCTTAAGCGTTAAGAAGAGGGAAATTGTTATGTGTGTTACGTTGAGAGTACTGAATGTCGTATTTTACACTTACCGCGTATTGGTTCTGTGCGGAAAGCAAGCAAATACGCACGATCTCGCACAAAATCACTGGGACCGTTTACAGAAAGAAAACAATTTCATTGAAATATTTATTGGAATAGATATCATTAAGCATTCTCCTACTGCGTAAAGTAGGTTTAATTTTTATTTAAGTAAAAAAAAATCTTTCTTTGTTCTTAACTTTTACAATAAACTGTCTAGCCTTCATAATCAGTTAATCTTTGCTTACTTTAATTTGTATTGTATATGTAAATTTAATATTAATTGTAATTATAATTTTATTCAAAACATTGTACTGTAATCCTATTGTAGAGGGGAAGAGAAGGCCTGGTGGCCTTATCTCTATCAGGTTAAATAAATAAATATATAAGTAAATAAATAAATAAATCGTAGTATTAGTAGTAGTAGTAGTAGTAGCAGTAGTAGTAGCAGTAGCAGGAGCAGTAGTAGTAGTAGTAGTAGTAGTAGTAGTAGCAGTAGTAGTAGTAGTAGTAGTAGTAGTAGTAGTAATACAGGGACATCATTTTATTTTTACTAACATTTTTAATATTAACCTGGCTATACCTTTCTATTAACGATTGAAACAGGAAACACCGTTTGCTACCCTATCCACGATGGAGTTCGATGATACTAGCGTAAAATACAAATCACTTTACTAGGTATAGGAGGGAAGAAAATTAGTTCAACCATTTACGTAAACTAGGAAATATCGCAATTTTGAGTTTGATAATTTTCATTAGGTTTTTGTTTAATCAAAATAAAGTACTGTATTAACACTTAGTGTTTTACACACGAATTGAGCTATCCATTCGGAAGTATTAATTATGCAGTGTATATTGTACTGTTACAGTACATTAGCGTACTATATAGAGAATGAAGTTAAATTGAAAAATAATTATAATATGGATATTTAAACACATTTTAGAGAATGGTGGCCGTTCATTTCGATACAGGATTCAATTCTTTTGTGCATATTATCGCACTATAGACTACTGTACCTAATTCCAATTACCAGTTTCGTCCTTCGTACGAGTAACTCATGTTGAAGTAATTCTGTACCTACTCTATAAAAGAGTACCTGACGTACTGTAAATTCAATCTTCACTTCTGCCCGATCCGAAAAGATAAAATCACTCAGAAATGCTATCTACTGTCCGTTCAAGTGGTTTTGTCGCAGGGTTGTAGAAAGGGGAGGGAAATCACGTGACAGTCAATTACTTAAGGAGGCCCTTTTATTTAAGTTATTTTAAACACTTGAATAATATTACGTAGACGTCCAATTCCTAACAGAAATTAATGTTTTCAGAAAAGAGCTAAGATAGCCTAGCTACTAGACTTTACAAAGGGGCGAACAGAAGCAGGTGGGGGGAAACCGGGATGCTACATAGGGAAACGGACGACAGTACCCGTACGAAAATATGATTCAATATTGAAAGCTCTTTCGTCACTGGAAAACGCGAACATATTTCTGGAACGTACTATACTCAGTAACTCAGTACTGCTTACGCGCCCTCGGCTCTGTGTCGTGAACGGTTGGAAGTTTACTAGTAGAAGGGGTGGGAGTGAAGTACATTCCAAAACTCAGGTACAATAAAAATTGAAGTAAAAATAAAATGATGTCCCTGTATAAGCAGTCTCGTTTTCGTTAGGGACAAGCGGCATGATGTAAAAGATTTTCGTTGTCGCGTTAATGTTGTCGTTTAAGTCTTTGAAATCTCAACCGTGTCTCGCCTTAACTGCCATTTAGCTCTTCGTCACTTCACTTGGAGAAACTTGTTGTTACCAGATAGTTAATAATAGCAACAATAATTGAATACGGGATTGCAGAAACAGCACATATCAATACGCCACACATAGTGACATGTGCTGTATCTGCAATCTCCGATTCAATTAGAATATTTCTAGGTTTGGGCACCACGGAGAAAAACTAGACGTGACAATGCTGTAATGTTTTAAAGCATAAAATACCGAAAAAATAAAAATAAGTTCAGATCCATATACAGTAGTGGAAAAGAATTGGCAGCTACCGAAGACCGTACAATAAATACATGTACAGGAGTGGCAAAAAAGTTCCGACCTTTGTAGCTGATTTCAGAGCCTTGTTCACTCCAGAGCACGATAGAGCAGTAACTAAGACTTTCTTGGTTCGAATCCTGCCTGGGAAGGAAACTTTTTTGTTCCTTATTCAAATTTATCCCCAATACTTTTCGATTTCAGCGATATTTTACTACTTAATTAAATTATTATTCGCAGAACATGAATTTTACCAGTAATCGAAAAGTATTGGGAATAAATTTGAATAAGGAACAAAAAAATGTTTCGTTCCCAGGCAGGATTCGAACCACGAATGTCTTAGTTACCAGTCTACCGTGCTCTGGAGTGAACAAGGCTCTGAAATCAGCTAGAAAGGTCGGTCCGGTTTTTTTTTTGCCACTCCTGTACATGTATTTATTGTACTTTTAGCCTTCATTTGTATAGTATTTGCTGCCAATACGATTGCTTTGACTCAAGCCGGTTAGTTCGAATTTTTTCGTTTAATTTTTAAGGAGTTCCTGTGGGAATTTTACGTTATAAAACGGCTGATCGGTTTTTTTCCTCTTGCTAAACATTGCCGTTCCACGACTGTCCTATTACCAGTAGCATCAAATGGCAGTCAACTGAAAGAACTATTATTGTAACTGGCATGTTTGCGACTACTTCTGGCACTGAATAAAAATATCATGATATGCAGTATAACATGGTTTTAAAGTTCACTATTCACCGAAACAAGCTACAACATAACGTTTCATGCGGAGTATGTATTCTTTTTAAAAACTCTTTTATTGAACATTACATAAACAGGTACGTATCACGCAATGCATTAATTTTCGTGACTTGCTTTGCAATAAGAAAACAAAATCATAAGACGAAAGAAAAGAAAACCTAACTACAGCAATTCGTTTCTTTTAGCTAAAATGCAACAATATGCCAACAAATGCTACGACTTGATGACTGTTAAAATCTTTATCGGGCTTTGACAATTCTTGCATATATAGGGCGCACAATGGGCCAAAGAGTGGTTAAGTGTAATTACCAGTCTCGCGTCCAGCCCTCGAAAAGCTAATCAAACGGCGTAACCGTTTTTTTAATATAAAAATAATTGTTAAACATTACACAGCTGGACTACTCATTTAAATACCTTATAAGTTATGTTTAATAGCAAAAAAAACGTTCTTTTATATGTGACAGATTTTATTTGAATCGATGACTGCAGAAAGGACCTAAGTCCAGAAAACCTACTTTTGAGGAAACTGAGAAAAAGAGTGTAGTATTTTCTGAGTCACATTATAGTAGCTAGACAGTGGATGCGGGATGACTTTTCGATGAATATAGGTACACATTTACTATATGCTACATTTTTTTTCATTCAGACCATTGGTTCAACAGGTTTTAAACGTAAATAGACGTCAACATGCTACTGTATCTCCGTACAGTCCGAAGGAAAAGAAAATGACGTACTGTAGCACATACCTTGCAAGATTCAGTCCTCGTCATCATTGATGCAATTACCAGCATTGCAGTAAACGACGATATATTCTCGTAAGTTGTCGAAGCTGAATCATCTTCGCTTATCGCTTAAACAGTTTTTGTATCGAGAGAATTTCTGAAGAAAACCTCTAAAATGGGGATCCTCAATTTCTTTAGAGGAATATTTGCACTGAGCATCATGTTGCACATGTGCAAAATGCATTGTTTTGACTCGCACAACTAAATGATGATGATGATGATGGTTGATCAGATTTCATTTCAACGCATTTCCTGTGCGATGTACTGTTGCAATGTTTCTCTATAGCCTGAGTTGTTCTGGTTTTTATTTCAATTTTAAATACATTACAGACGATATTGTCTTCGTTAATACATAAAATGTCACTCCCATACTTCTCAATTGCATTTCGTACCTCTGAGCGAATTTAACGTTTTGCCTTTGACTTTATGAATGGATCAGCACAACACTATTCAACGCGTACTAAATACTTGAGCAGGATAACACAACTGCACATATTTCGTTGCAATGTTACTATCAACAGACGGGGTTCCTTCGTTCTGTACGCTGCTGTACTCGCCAGGTACTCAAAAGACGGACGGCGCGGTACGTGCCATATATTCTGATACGAAACAACTTCACTTTTCCTTAAGTCATCCCGCATACTCTGCCTGATAATAACTTAGTTATTTCTTTAAAATTATACATACATGTTCACTGATTAAACATTAAATAAAACAAATTTCAATTGTAGTTTGTGTTATTAATTTTTAAAACGGTTGAACTTAAGTCTTTTCTGAAATCAACTGACATGAACTGTTTTAACTGGTTAGTTAATTAATTATGTTAGTAAAAGTACATGAAATATAAGCAATAAGAAGTACACTCAAGTATGGTTGTTAGAGGAGACAAATTCCTCCGGCGCCGGAGATCGAACCCGGGTCCTTGATTCTACGCTCCAAGTGCTCTAACCACTGAGCTACGCCGAAGTTCAATCCACAGCATCGGATCGAATCCCTCTCCTGTAGTGTTTTTCCCTTTCTGGCCTTACTCCAAGTTCAACATATATTAAGTCAACTGCCATAATACAAGGAGCGCACTCAATTGAGTGATGTGGTGGCCGGGATTTCACAGTATATTATGCACTGTTGGGCGAAGAATCTACGTAAAGAATAACTATTGTTACAACAACAAATGAATTCTGTAGGACCAAAAGTTAATCTTTATGTAGATAATCAAATGTGTTCTTGAACATTAAATCTATTTTAATATAATTTTTAAAATCATTTTTAAAATAGTTCAATCGAAAATTACATAACTCACCAACGGTCTTAGCAGGCCCTGTTTTACCAGCATAGTTTGTATGATTCAGCCCCTTTGATTTAGCAATATTTATCTTATTTCTTTTATCTTAAGATGGATTAGAAATGCCTCTTTCACTATTATTCACTGCTACTTCTTCGTTGTCATCACTACTAAAGTCGCGACGCTGTTATTTCCGGCGTGACTCCTCCTCTTTGCTTACGTCTTAGGAAGTGAACGCTCTATAAAGTCTAGGTAGGTAGTATCGTTCGCTATTTTTGTTCTTTCGTTGCCGAGCTACCATACGAGGAATGTATTTGCCACACCGTTAAACATTATCATGTCGTAGCTTCTATGATAATAAATCAAACGCACTGTAATTCAGCAAATAATTGAGCGGCAAATAACGTCTTCGTGTAATTTCTGCGAACGCCAACGAAAGAGCCAAAATGGCGGGCGAATATATTAAGTATTTATCGAGCCTTAAGAAATGAATAACGGCTTCATAAGCGAATCACAAGATGCACACGTTTAAATGTAGCTGACCTGCAACGCGATTGGCTGCCGGAAATTAGAGCGACGGGACTATAGATGTCATGTTTACACTTGTACACTGATCAGCTACTGAAATAGAATGAAAAGTTGAATAACAAAAATATCAGCAATGAAACAATATATTAATTCTAAGAAATGACTGGTTCTTAATATCACACCGTATGTATACATGTCTGTCAACATTTGAGTCGTTCAGAGCAGAAGTGGTGTAAGTCAAAAATGGTTAATGAGGGTTAAAGTAAACATTCTGTAAAATACAGCGCAAAGTAGCAATTAATATTCAATTAATTTAAACTATTAATAGTCAGTGGATAGGAAGAAGGATATATTATTTCGAAAAATGTATGATAAGAACAACTACAACACACATACACAACACATCCAACCACCCCACACAACACAAACAAGCTGCATTCTGAACAATGGTACACAGACTACTCAACATACCAATGAACCAACAAGATTACAAAGAAGAGCTAAACGCAATCAAATACATAGCACAAGAAAACGGATACAACCCCAACATAATAGACAACATTAATACGTAAGACAAAACATAACCGCAAAAAACAGAAGAACACAACACAAACACAAGAACACAAAAAATACATCACACTAACACACGAAAACAAAAACACACATAAAATTACAACCTCATTCAAGAAATTAAACTACAACATCGCATACAGAACAAATAACACTCTACAAAAACATCTCAACACACAAACAAACTAATACAACCACACAGGCGTGTACAACTCAAATGTAACACCTGCAACAACTTCTACATAGGACAGACAGGCAGATCATTTCAAACACGTTACAAAGAACACATCACAGCCATAACAAAATTACAAAACACCTCCACATATGCAGAACACATAAAAAATGCCAACCACACCTACAGAGACATCAACACTGACATGGAAATACTGCACATCCAACCAAAAAGGCAGAAACTCAACACACTAGAACAATATGAAATATACAGACACACGAACGATATTCTCAACACACAACTCAATTTCAAAACACATACTCTCTTTGACTCTACACTACGAACGCACCCACACAGGAAACAAGAGGCGCCAAGACCAACAACGACCAGTTCCGAAGATGACCGAAAATAGGTCGAAACATGTTAACAAGTTACGTTAAAACTTAACACAAGAAAGTTCTTATCATACATATTCCGAAGTGATACAGTGTTAGAAATTGTGTAATCAAGATGTATAATCAAGATATATTATTGCTACTTTGTGCTGTATTTCACAGAATTTTTACTTTAAAACTCATAACTCAATTCTGACTTACATCACTTTTGCTCTGAACGGCTCATTTGTTTTCAGAAAAGTATCCCAGTCCTGGACTTCAGATCTTTATGCACTGAACGAAAAAATGAGAATAGAATTTCACACATTAGAAATGCTGGACTGAGTTTCTTTTATGTGGTCAGGATTATGAAACTATACTCAGCTCGTTTTCATAAAAGTGGACATAAGTCCTTTCTGCAATCAATTTGTTGATTCTGTTCATTACCAAAACTTATCTTTCTATAAAAATAAACGCGGTTGTAGAACTTATAAGAATTTTAAACAGGAGTAGAAAAGGTTCCTGTAGACGAAAATAGCGTTATGGATATATGCTCTGAAATATGTAGCTGGTACGTAATATATAAACTTCAACGCTTATCAAATAAGACCAGTGATGACGTATCACGATATTTTGTGGATGATTTACAGGCTCCTAGTCTTACGATAAATCGTACAACTTGACTCTCCGTACAAGAATTCCTTATAAAGAAATCCTAAAAGAATCTTCAAAACGTCAAATAAATCAGAAACACGAAACTTCAAACTGGAGCAACCTTTGTTTCTCTTTACATTGTGTTAACTCCAAGGAGATGAAACTTTTGATGTATAGGCGATTTCCATACAAAACCAACATCCACAAAAAACCAGCCAGTCCGGGTCTTGTTACGGACGACTAAAAGAATTATAAGATTATAGTTAACACATTTTACTACATCGCTTACCCACAGACTTTGCACATATATGTTAGTGTCGTATTTAATTTCAATAAAACAACTTGAAATAAATATATCCTGGGTACGCTATGAGGGGGACATTTTAGTCTTAGTTAGAAGCAAATGAAATAAAATTGTCCATTATAATATTTTATTAATTATAATAATTGAGCAAAAATTGAGATATTTCGTGGTTTACTCATCAGTAATTAATCGAATGTGTATGAACAGCACGGTTATTTTAGTTTTAGAGTCATTGGAATTCATTAAGAAATGTAGGTCCGAACATTACCCGACTTTCGACTTACAGCTGGGAGAAACTATGAGAAACCCAGCTCAAGCAGAAATCATACTGACGTTCAACAGTAGTCTTTAGCATGTAGATTCCTCTCGCTCGTTATTAATGGGTCATGCCAATGTCGTTTGTCCTTATAACCAATAAATATTCTGATGGAGTCGAAATAGTCTTGTCCAGGGCAACTGATCTGAGTATCTCATCTGTAGTAATGTCACGAGAGGTCTGAGATCTCGCTTCGCTCGTGGATTTATCTGGGAAATCTCAGACCTCGAGTGACATTTATTAGGACTATTTCGTGAATAAAATAAAAATGTAAATAATATATCCCTAAAATTCGATCACAAAATGTTAATAATTGTATATTTACGAATACGTAACCTATTCAGACATTGTGACGTTGAAATAGATGAATATCGATTACTGCAATAAAGAAATTCTATGTTATTATTCAGTAATGCCAATTGCGAAAAGCGAAATACAGGTTTAACAACGTTAATTACATGTACTGCACTTTTCTCTTATTATTATAACATAAATACATTTTCATGAACTGCTGAAATCATGATTTAATTAAAAATTTTATAATATAATTATAGTAACCTAATTAATACATTAATTAAATGAAGAATTGTTGAAAACGCATTTATCTAATCTGAATGAAGGAATGTAATTTTTTTTTCAAATAGCCTACATGGAATTAGAAGATGAAGATGTATTTTATAGGCTACAATAGGTAAGGTTAGCTGTGTGAGCAGGACCAGTTTCAGCTGTGCCTTACTTCGACCGTTACTACGTCCTACAGGAAAGCATTTTTTATAGCTCGACAAATGCAATATCGCTATAGTGTGTAACGGAACTAAAGCTGCATCTACACAGTTCAATATTCCAATCGCGTATGCATGCAATCTGGAAAGAATAAAGTTTAAAACTTACGTTAAATTAAGATGCATGAAGATTTTGTGTCTATATTGTGCGTTGTTTTGAGCGTCGTCTTCACTGCTTAATATATTAATTAATATTAAATATTAATCTTGCATTCATTGCTTTAAAGTTGAAAGAAACGTTTAACCGTGTAGTTGTATCTTAATGTATTCACGATCATCAATTCACGGGGAAACAGTTGGTGACAGCGACTAAACAAAAGAACGACCATGCGATAAATTGATAGCGATAAATCTAGCTGCAAAAATTATCGCAAAGTGTGACTGTGATTGGTTGGAATTCAAAATTTCATTACACTTCATTGGTCGAAAATGGAATGACGTCATATAAACGAAATAGTTAATGTAATCTCTAAAAACTGAATGGGAAAGACACGATACGGTTTGATCTAGTAAAGGGGTATGTAGGATTATATCACTATAGAATTGCTAAAAGAATAGGACAGCGCATTCCTGTAATGATGCAAATTAAGTTACAAAGACTATTTCGTTTATATGACGTCATTCCACTTTCGACTAATGAAATGTACTGAAAGTTTGAATGCCAACCAATTTTTGCAGCTACATTTATCGCTAACAATTTATCGCATGGTCGTTCTTTTGTTTAGTCGGTGTCGTCAACTGTTTCCCCGTAAATTGATGAGCATGAATCCATTAAGATGCATCTACACGGTTAAACTGTTCTTTCAACTTTAAGCATTTAAGCAATGAATGCAAGATAGATTGCTAATATTAATTAATATATTTACGCAGTGAAGACGACGTTCAAAACGGTGCACCATATAGACACAAAATCTTAATGCATCTTAATTGAACGTACGTTTTAATCTTGATCATTTCAATATTCTTCCCAGACTGCATTCATACGCGTATGGAAAACTGAACTGTGTAGATGCAGCTTCAGTCCCGTTACACACTACAGCGAGAAGCGTTTGTCGATCTATGGAAAATGCTTTCCTATAGTACGGTGTAACGGTCGAAATAAGGCACAGGTGATACAAGTTCCCGCGCACACAGGTAACTAACCTAATTGCAACCTATAAATCTGTATTACGTGACTGAAACTAAATAATTAATAGAAAGTCAGATGTTCAAATTTATGTAAGATCAGCGCACATTAAACCCAAAGACATTGTATATTATATACAAGGTCTTTCTTTGATCCAACTGCCTTCCGTATGGCGTAATAAAATACGTGTTTTAATTATCTATACAGAGATGGCTTCACTGTTTAGCAACATATGTCTCGCTGTAGTATGAATATACATACTAGGTTCAAAAAGTTCCCGGAATTTGCTAGCATCATAGAAACAACGTACCTTAAACACTATTCTACAGCATTTCCTTCAAAATAGTTGCCTTCCGCAACAACACACTTTTGCCAACGCGTGTAGAGTTCCTGGAAGCAGGCCTGGAAGCCATTTTGTGAAACCCGTCTTAGTGCTCTCGTCGCGTTTGCGATAACCTCTTCAGCATTGAATATCCGTCCTTTCAGATGACTTTTCAGACGGGGAAACAGAAAGTAATCAGGTGGTGAGAGATCAGGAGAGTATGGTGGGTGATCCAAAGCAGTTATGTTGTGCCAGGCAAGAAAATTCTTTACAATAATTGCGCGATGAGCAGGTGCATTGTCATGCATAAGGAACCAGTTGTTTTCTACCCACTTTTCTGGACGTTTCCTTCTCACTGCGTCCCAGAGGCGACGGAGGGTTTCTACGTACAAATCTTTCGTTACAGTACGACCTTCTGGAATGAACTCATGGTGCATGAGACCCTGAGAGTCGAAGAAAACTTCCAACATAACTTTGCTTTAAGTGAGCTTAAATGCGACAGGCTCATGTTAGTTACTGGCATGAAAAAGAACTCCTACGGGACAAAATTCCGGCACATCCGGCGATGCTGATATAACCTCTGCAGTTGCGAGCGTCGTTAAATAAAACATAACATTTAAAATAACTTTGCCTTTGGAAGTGTGCCTAGGAAATTTTTGCTTCCGAGGAGATGTTTTCGATTTCCACTCAGATGACTGTCGTTTAGGAACTGGGTCGTACAAGTAGCACCAGTTTCATTTTGTTTAAGAAATCACCATCTTCATCAGCCATAGTGATCATGTCCCCAGCAAAACACAGAACTTCATGTTTGTACTTTGCTCTGTGGACATAATTATAAAATGCGACGAACAAACGAAACACTATGATAAACAATTGCCTACAACTCAAACCCAATAATTGCCATTATCAACAAACTTTAAGGAAATGACATCATGAATGTTACCAACAAAACAAATGTATAATATCCCTTGTTATATATTAATACGAAAAATGGTAGTAAAATTCCGGGAACTTTTTGAACCTAGTAGTATAAGCATTGCTATATAGCTGTTTTCACACAATATTACATAGTTCTTAGTGTGTAATGTAACGACGAAGTACTAAATAAAGTGTGAAATTCTACTTCCACATTTTCATCTTCTAATTCCATGTCCATTGTAGGCTCTCTGAAAAAAATTACACTCCCTCATTCAGATTTGATAACTGCGTTTTCAACAATTCTTCATTTAATTAATGTATTAATCAGTTTATTTGTAATTATATTATAAAATGTTTAAATTAAACTATGATTTCAGCAGATAATGAAAACTTATTTCTGAAAAGAAAAGTGCAGTACATATAATTAACATTGTTAAAACTGTATTTCGCTTTTCGCAATTGGCATTACTGAATAATATCCAATTTCTTTATCGCAGTAATCGATACTCAATCTATCTCAACTTCAAAATGTCTGAATAGGTTAAGTATTCGTTGCTATTATTATATTTAAATTCATGACTAACAGGTTTAATTTGCAAGAAAAAATTCAAGACATTAAGTGTTAAGAAAAGTTTTACCTATCTGCTTGTATAGCAACCAGCCATTTCTCTCAGGCCATTACAACAATAGAACGCTGAAAACATTGGGCAAACACTATTTCTTTCCTGCTTAACGGTGATTCATCGAAAGAAAAGTGTAAATAAAAGTTTTGTTATATTTAACATGTACACCTACAATCAGCTTTTAAATTTTGATGAAGTGGTTTCCATCCACCCTGCATATTGCTATATAAGACATGTCAGAAATTGATTTTTTTTATTTCTATCTTAGACCAACCAATGACAATATTTACACAACAGAATCTTCAACGAAGTATTTTATTGTAACAGCATTATCGTAATCAATCTTAATGTTTAAATTAGCATTCAACGTCCATAAGTACAAAAATGTTTACTTCTAAGATGAGATAAGTCCACTGAAAGCTATGACAGTTAAAATTAAACAGTGAGATTTTTCAAGCCTTCAAAAGCAAATGCTCAGTTTCACTATATTTACCTCCTAACGGCTTACCAAATTTGATAGAACAAGAGCTTTGTAATGTGATCCAGAGAATATGAAAAACGTTTAGCAAGAACTTTACTTTATATTTTCTGAAAATAAATATAGGCTCAACAAAATTAATTACTCACGCTGCTACCCAGCACAATTTCTACTTTCACTGCACAGCCAAACTTAGAGATACTTAGATAGTGCCGAGCATCACCATCTCTCGACTGGTCAGTAAATCTGTCCATGCAGATTAGCACACAAGGCTGGAAGATAATTAATTGTCGCTAGGGTACTCTAAAATATCCCTGAAGCGTTTCGGTTCTCGTGTATACGTGTATATGCGAAAGGACAGGCAAACAAACTACCGTTGGTAAATCTTTACGACACCTTTGGTACTCAATGCTACAGCTTACATTATTTATTAAATAACTATTTGGCAATTAAAGTATTTAGTGCTCTCTCTCATAAATAGGGACCGGATTTTTATGTAATATCAAGGTGTGAAATATGTACATATTTATGTAAGAAAAATGAGCTGAATATGTACCAAAATATGTAAAATCATGAAAGTATTTAATATCAATATTTGACAGGTATAGGATAGGTAAGACTCTCCAGTTGTGATTTCACAGAGCACCCGACTTTTTACCGCACACTTGACACATTACTATTTTTCCGTCTGTAGTGAAAGTTTCGAGATGCACTATCACCTTTACTTTTAACCTTGCTCTAGAGTATGCCATTAGGAAAGTTCAGGATAACAGAGAGGGTTGAATTGAATGGGTTACATCAGCTGCTTGTCTATGATGACGTGAATATGTTAGAAGAAAAGCCACAAATGATTATGGAAAATATGGGAATTTTACTGGAAGCAAGTAAAGAGATAGGTTTGGAAGTAAATCCCGAAAAGACAAAGTATATGATTATGTCTCGTGATGAGAATATTGTTTGGAAATATAAGAATTGGAAATTCATCTTTTGAAGAGGTGGAGAAGTTCAAATATCTTGCAGCAACAGTAACAAATATAAATGATACTCGGGAGGAAACTAAAAACAAAATAAATATGGGAAATGCCTGTTATTATTGGGTTGAAAAGCTTTTATCATCCACTCTGCTGTCAAAATCTCTGAAAGTTAGAATTTATAAAACAGTTATATTACCGGTTGTTCTTTATGGTTGAAACTTGGACTCTCACTTTGAGAGAGGAACATAGGTTAAGGGTGTTTGAGAATAAGGTGCTGAATATATTTGGGGCTAAGAGGGATGAAGTTACAGGAGAATGGAGAAAGTTACACAACACAGAACTGCACAAATTGTATTCTTCACCTGACATAATTAGGAACATTAAATCCAGACGTTTGAGATGGGCAGGGCATGTAGCACGTATGGGGAATCCAGAAATGCATATAGAGTGTTAGTTGGGAGGCCGGAGGAAAAAGACCTTTAGGGAGGCCGAGATGTAGATGGGAAGATAATACTAAAATGGATTTGAGGGAGGTGGGATATGATAGAGATCTTGCTCAGGATAGGGATGAAGGGTGGGCTTATGTGAGGGCGGCAATGAACCTCCGGGTTCCTTAAAAGGCAGTAAGTAAGTAGTAAGTGAAAGTTTCGTCCATTGCAATCTATGATTTTATTTTTGACGTTAAGGTTGAAGATACAGGGGCCATCTTAGTTAGTTAAATGTAGTAGATAAACTCACTTGCACTTTATAGGTACTGTAAGTACTAAAACTAGAGAATTGAGTGAAATGAATGACACAACAGTACTGCAAGCAGTGTTTCGCTTTACTGGATTAGGAGAAAATAACAGGAGATGTGGAACACACACATTTTAGCTGCTTCCTGTAAGAAACCAGTACCTACTAAAACCTCAAACTATAGGCATTAGAAACTGTTGTTTGAAAAGTGACATTCCTATCTCATTCAGAAGGGTAGGATTATTCCATCCGAGAACCACACTTTCTAATTGCTCGAAAAATCCCATTTCCGTATAGGTCTACTAAATTTAAAATAAAGAGGTCAAGTAATAATCTGAAAGTCTCGTCAGAATTGACATGGGTTTTCCCTGGAAGAATTAGGAAGAGAGTGGGTAAGGTTGCAAATTGCAAGGGAACGGTTTGTTAAGATGTGTGCAGTACAATTATAGTTCGAGAAAAATCATGTCGTCCTCGTACCGTTCACCGCATGAAGGCAACGCTACTTTCTCAGTGATTTTTACAATACAAGGTAGTTGTATGAGGAAGGTTGCCTTTTGTTCACTCATATCTACAGCGGACGGTATGGCGTGAGTGCCTCTATTACTTCCTGAACTAAGGACGTTATGTTTCGTCCCGAAATATATCCTTTCTTGGTTAGGTAAAAAGGCTTTTTAAATCTGTATACTTCAAATTGTAAACTTCCCCAGCAGATTATTTTTTCCTTCCAGAGATGTAAAAATGAATGAAATCCCTAAATATGTAGATTTTTGTAATACCAAGCCATGATATACAATGTGGGGTAAATATGTAAAAATATGTAGTATCAAATTTTAATGGTAATTACAAGATTCCCAAAGATTTATATATATACGGTTAGATTGAAAGGAATATAATATGTAGTTACATAAAAATCCGGTCCAATCTCATAAACAACTACTTCTGCGTTTATTTTCTAAAACACTACATGTAAGTATCATAAAATTCTAAGACTTTTTGAGAATATAAATTTAATAAACAATTATTACACAGAATTGAATATTTCTGGACATACAAGGTCAATACTGTTTTATTTTTGAGGACTAAAGATGTAAAAAATCAAGAATAAAAATGACTGAGTAATGGACATCCTTTTATGAACATACTACTGGTACTTCGAGCAATTTTAGTAAGAAATTTAAATAACTGCATATTGTTTTGGAGGAATAATTTTGACGTTTCTGGCGCCACTCTTGAAAGAATTAACTACAGAGAGGGATGTTAATAAAATGTGGCCAAAATTCAGGAGGGAAATCGTACATATGAGAACGTACGAACAGAAAGATATAGAGCCAGACACTTGGCATGCTAAAATAGTGTACTTCTGTTATTATATTTTTTGGAGAATGGAGAGTGTGATATGGTGTTGTGAGCGAGTACCGTGTCTATTTCGTGATATGAGGACAAATGTTGAAAACGAGAAGCTAAATAGCTAGGTATCAAATATATATAAGTTGATTACAGTCAAATTACTTATCACTAATCATGCTTTAACCATTAGGGTATTACATGAAATGGTACATAAAAGCTGATAAACGTTTTCGCCATGAATGTGGCATCCTCAGGTCACATTCATTCATTTCATTCATTTATTTTATTCCATAGATCTTACATGAGCAATGAAGCTTTAAGATGTGGAACAAGTCAACATTTTACAATATTACAATTACAATTTTTATAAATTTTTATAGTTTTACAATTTAGTAATTTTCTACAATTTTTACAATTTTGTGCATTTTTTTTTTTTATTTTGGCGAGATGTAGTGAGATGAAGTGAGGTCCGAGGATTCGCCAAAATATTACCCGGCATTTGCCTTTTGGTGGGGAAACCTCGGAAAACCCAACCAGGTAATCAAATCAAAGGGGGTAATCAAATCAAAGGGGTTGATGCCAAGGACTCGCCATGGACTCGCCATAGACCATCCGGCTTCAGTCCCACGGCTGGGGAAAACTTCGGAAGAAACCAAAGACCAAAGGGGGATCCAACCCAAGCCCGAACGCAGCTCCGGATCAGCAGCCCAGCGAGTCTGCCGACCGAGCTACATCGATGGCTCTACTAAAAGTATACAATACATAGCCAATCAGATTATTAAATTTACAAACGCAAACGATCATTCATGAGTTGAGCTATATTATAATACAAAACAAGTTAATTAAATTTAAAGCATAAACAATTCAACCAGTTGTGATATACAGAAATTGATAATACATATCATGCAAACTACTTCAAATTACAAACACAAACAATTTATCAGTAGAGCTATATAGATTACTATTCAATTTAAAGCATATACAATTCATCGGCCAAAACTATACAAATATATACAATACAAAGTAGCATACTTTCATTAAGCTATACAAATTTGTGCAATAAATATCAAGTAGATTAATTCAATTTATAATCATAAACAATTCATCAGTTGAGCTATACATATTACCATTCAATTTACAGTAGGTCTACATACAATTCATCAGTAGAGCTAAACAGATTAATAATCATTTTAAGAACATATACAATTCTTCAGCCAAACTATACAACATATACAATCAAATTAGTTCAATTTACAAACTTATTTTCGTTAAGCTATACAATTCATATGAAGTAGATTAATTCAATTTATAAACTTAAACAATTCATCAGTTGACCTATACAGTATAGTATTCAATTTACAGTACATACAATTCATAAGTTATGCTAAACAAAAAATACAATACATAGTAAACAGATTAAGTCAATATAAAAACATATTTTAGTTGAGCTATATAAAATTGTACATGTCATTTAAGTAGAATAATTCAATTCAAAAGCATAAACAATTCATCAATTGTGTGTGGTTCTTTTTCTGAAGATAATTAGGCAGTGCATTGAAGACTGTTATACATGAATAGCGAACTCATTTTTTAAAACAGCTTAGACTAACAGAGGGTAGATGAAGATCTAATTTATGTCTTGTCTTGTATTAAGATGATGAATCGAAACGATAGCACATGATGAACACTTAAAATTATATGTTTTAAGATAATCGTTAAAATGTGTTACAAATGATATGATAGGCAGTTCAAACATATGCCATTTAAAAGTGTTTAAAACCATACTGAATATAGAAAAACAAGCGATGTGCTAACAGATAAATGTACAAATAAGTAACATAATAATTTGGCAATCTTCAGATACAGGCGGGCACAATTCACAAAATAACGGAACATGCTACGGTATGTAGTCCACTCATGATGCTGTTTAAGGGGTGTACGAAATCAGAGCCAAATTTGTTAGAGGAGAACCTGACCACAACACGAATTGTGCTAGTCAAGTTATTTACTATTTTATAAAAAGTGCAACCGCTAGGCCTATTGTATGAAACCACTGAAACATAATATTTATATATTGACTTAACTTCTAAAATCGCTACCTGTTTGTACTCTGGACTACTAATCTGTTATCTGAAATTTAACACGAAATCTACGAAGCTAAGTATAGCGGCGGTGACCATAACATTGGTGAACGCAAAATGTCCACCTGCAACATGACATCGCGATTGAATTATGCATGGATCGTGGACAGTAGGTTTAATCAGATCATCAATTTCGATCAACCGGCTAAGTACAGTCAGATATGACATCCGTCAATAATTACTGTGGTCATTTAACATCAGAATAATTTATAATTACTCTCCTCACTTGATGATAATATACAGCGGAACATTCGAACAAGAGAGCAGCGACGAAGCGAGGCGACTAAAGGTAAGTGATGCTTTTTATTTAACACTAGCCGTACCCGTGCGCTCCGCTGCACCCGTTAGAAATAAATATAAAGTAATTACATAATTAAAATAGGACATTTGATCCAGGGAACTTTCTTGTTTGATAGAAGGATAAATCGTTTAATATGTTACTTAATTTAAATTGTATTTTAATAATTAAAATGCGATCATTTTGGTCCAGAGACACTCAATTTGGTGCAATGACAATTCCTTTAACATGTTCAATGCAACCATAGTTCAATGAAGATTGACATCATTTAGATTTAATGTGTATGTTTTATTTTACTTGTTATAGGTTTCCATTGAATTATGGTAATAACTTAATTTTAACCCTTATTTTCTACGTATTCAGTAAATGGCGCTTGGACCACTATGGTCCTGAACCCTTTAAATAACTTAAATTATATTATATAATATTAAATATTATATTATATTATATTATATTATATCAGAAGTTACTGTAATAACATTATAACATTATGTCCATCTAGAGAAACTACACTTTCCAATGGTGAAATAATAATTAATTATACAAATCGGTTAATTTAGCTTCCGATATTACTTCATACAAACACAGAAACATTCTCTGTAAGCTATCTTTCATAGCTTTCGATTGTTGCTGTCCAAGGCCCCTTATAGAAGAAGTCATTTTTTTAATTAATTACACGGCCTTAGATGGCAGTTATTTTAATTTTAAAACTCATTTATCTTATTAAATATCAGTCCTATCAAAATTTTTTTAGGAATAACACTTATCGCAAATTATTTTAAAGAAACATTTGTTATGTAACATTTTTCACAAAAATCAATAATAAGCGAGATATTTCGATTTATTTAATTCAGGCCCACTTATAACCCCACTTTTAAATAATGTATTTTGAATGCCATATAGCCTACAATCTAAGTTACAAGGAACTTAATTTATATTCCAATTTTCATCGAAATCCGTTCAGCCATTATCGCGTGAAAAGGTAACAAACATAGGCTACAGACAGACATACAAACAAAAATTTCAAAAAAGCGATTTTCTGTTTGAGGGTGGTTAATTATATATGTTAGGACCAATTATTTTTTGAAAATCGAAAATTAGCAGAAAAATTTCGGCTACAGGTTTATTATTAGTATAGATGAATAAGGTAGACGGATCTGTAGATTTAATTTAGATATTTACAAATTCCAATCTATACTAATAATAAATCTGTAGCCGAAATTTTTCTGGTAATTTTCGATTTTCCAAAAGTAATTGGTCCTAACATATATAATTAACCACCCTGAAACCGAAAATCGCTTTTTTGAAATTTTCGTTTTTCTGTCTGTCTGTCTGGATGTTTGTTACCTTTCCACGTGATAATGGCTACACCGATTTATATGAAAATTGGAATATAAATTAAGTTCGTTGTAACTTATAATTTAGGCTATATTGCATTCAAAATATTTTATTTAAAAGGCGGGTTATAAGGGGGATTGAATTAAATAAATCGAAATAACTCCATTATTATTATTTTTCATGAAAAATATTACATAACAAACGTTTCTTTAAAAATAATTTCCGATAAGTGTTATTCTATGCAAAATTTTTAATAGGGCTGATATTTAATGAGATAAATGATTTTTAAAATTACAATAACAACGCCATCTAAAGCGGTGTAATGAAATAAAAAAAAATGACTACGTCTATAAGGGGCCTTGGACAACAACAATCGAAAGCTATGAAACATAGCCTACAGAGAATATTTCTGTGTTTGTATGAAGTAATATCGGAAGCAAAATTAACCGATTTGTATAATTAATTATTATTTCACCATTGGAAAGTGTAGTTTCTATAGATGGACATAATGCTATAATGTTATTACAGTAACTTTTAAGTGATCTGTGGACCAAAATGATCGCATTTTAATTATTAAATACAATTTAAATTAAGTAACATATTAAACGATTTATCCTTCTATCAAACATGAATGTTCCCTGGATCAAACGTCCTATTTTAATTATGTAATTACTTTATATTTATTTCTAACAGGTGCAACGGAGCGCACGGATACGGCTAGTACAAAATATATTAAAAATGACATGATGTCAATAATAAGATTTACAAAGATTTGCAAAGATTTTATTGCAAGAAACAATTACATATTATTGTAATACTCGTATATGAATATTCTTCAAAATTCGAAATTGATTACCAATCTCATAGTAAAATAACCTACATATTACATTTATTGTATAAATACAATGTAATTGGGACACACCCGAAAAGCAAGATGCTTGAGGTCGGGTGTGACCAAGAAAGAAAACTGGATAGAAGAAAAATATAAATGAAATAATAATAATAATAATAATAATAATAATAATAATAATAATAATAATAATAATAATATTAATAATAATAGCCTAATAATAATCATCATCATCCTTCACGAATAAGGCCCTGTAGACCTGTCTTCGGCCCCATCTAGCAGTGTTCTAAATGGTCTTCCTGGTCGACGATGTCCTTTAGGTTTATACTGCTTCATAATTTTTGGGATTCTTCAATTTTTCATTCTTCTTACATGATCTAGCCAATAGAATTTGTATCTGCTCATTTTTTCTTCTACTGACTCTACTTCTAATTGTTCTAAAATTTCTTGATTCCTTTTTCGGTCTAAAAGAGTATAGGCCTATCCTGCTGTCCTTCTGAAAAATTTCATTTCCGTTGCTTTGATTCTGTTTTGATTCTAAAACAGAATCAAATAATAATAGTAATAATAATAATAAAATAATCACAACTGTGATTAAAATGTTAAGATTAAATAATTTTTGTTGTGCTACGAAAATAAAAATTATATCTTTTATTTTTAGAACACCGAACTTCGGCGTAGCTCAATGGTTAGAGCGATGGTACGTAGAACCAAGGACCCGAGTTCGGTCCCCGGCGCCGGACCGAATTTTTCTCCTCTAAAATTAATTGTTATCATAACAGATGTATTCTGTAGGACCAAAAAATAATAATCTCTACGTAGATTTTAGAAATTGAACTTTTCATATAGACTACTAAACCTGAAAATCCAGATGTGCAATAAATTGTGAAATACTTTCTACAATAAGAGAAGAAGCTGTGTACAACTGACAACATGTAATGTAATGCAGAGCTGTTTTCCCGCACAAAGTATCAAAGGAGACGGGAAATGTTTGTAAGATCCCAATTATAGATCAGAGAAAATTCGAAGAAATTGCTTTCACGTGGCTGGTAGTGGTAACGTAGAAAAGAGGCGAATATTGGCTCCACTGACTAAATGATCCTTGCTATGAAAGGCCCTCCTTTTCCTTATGTCAACGGCTTTTTAGAGGCAAAATAGACAAGAAAAGAAATCACCAACCTGCAAGAAGAAATGATGAATGAAGAGAGGAATTCAGAGCAAATTAGAATTATATATGTGTTTAAGCATCTGTTTAGGAATTCAATCACGGGGGTTTACTGTTCAAAGTCATGGTAAAGATAACATATGCAGAGAAAGAATACTTCCGTAACAAACCTCGGTCTTCCAAATGTGGAGATATATGAGAGATTGACACTCTTCAATATAACATTTTAATTATAAAGGGTTTTCCAATAAGTGTGTCAAACATTTAAAATGAAATAAATTATATAAACGAAAGAGGTTAATTAATTTAGTTACTATTATTTTGAAGCACACTTAATGCCATTACGTATGGAAGAGAACGTTAGTTAAATGACCGTATTTTATCCTGCTAAGACATCTTGCTAAAGTCATCGGGACACAACAACATTTTGTAGGCCTCTTATTTATCAGCAAGTAATACCTTTTGGTCTTTCCTTAGACATTAAAATTTTTGTGCTTCCTCCAGACAATACTGAAGTGAATCACACATATAAATGTCTATATCACTTAGTTACAAATGGCTTTTAGGGAATCCGCAGGTTCATTGCCGCCCTCACATAAGCCCACTATCGGTCCCTATCTTGAGCAAGATCAATCCAGTCTCTAGCATCATATCCCACCTCTCTCAAGTCCATTTTAATATTATACTCCCATCTACGTCTGCCTCCCTCAAGGTATTTTCCCTTCAGGTCTTCCAACTAGTACTCTATATCCATTTCTAGATTAACCCATACGTGCTACATGCGCTGCCATCTCAAACGTCTGGATTTAATGTTCCTAATTATGTTAGGTGAAAAATACAATGCGTTTAGTTCAGCGTTATGTAACTTTCTCCATTCTCCTATAACTTCATCCTTCTTAGCATAAAATATTTTCCTAAGCATATTATTTTCGAACACCCTTAATCTCTCTCTCTATCTCTCTCCCTCAAAATGAGAGTCCAAGTTTCACAACCATAAAAAACAACCGGTAACATAACTGTTTTATAAATTCTGACTTTCAGCTTTAAATATCTACCCCACACCGCCTTCGAATATATGGAAAAGACCCATACCACTTGATTAATAACTATACAAATAGTTCACGTCAGTTTTGTGTAGACTATTATACAGCCGTCACTCAGTAAATATTATAGAAATGAAGATCTAACTTCAGATATTCTCTACGCCTACGTATATAACTCCAAAATCAATAAAGCATTAATCTTATAATTAGTGATAAATACATCATGGCATTCACTATAATAATATTTCATTTTTAATGGTAATAATGTCATCAAACATTGTTAAGTTTTGTATTTTTTAATATCCAATACACAGACAGCTGCACTCAGAAAATCTTATTTTTAGTAAGTCTTGAAGTTTTTAATAACCAATATTACAGAAACGTTCAGAAAAAGTTACACAAAAGAAGATCGACATATTGGCATTATGTCAGCCATCTGAACTCTAAATATGTCAGCAATCCTGCATAGCCTTCGTGTGATATTTTTATTGTAGTGTGTTTTTGTTTTGTTTTGTTTTATTCTATTCTGAAAGAGCCACTATCTATTTCTCAAAACTGACGACAGATGGATTTTGGAAAATAGGAAAATGATGTAGGAAAACTGATATTTCACTAAAAACTACTATTTTTCTGAAAGAACTTTGGGTTCCAAGCTTGAAAATGAGGGGTCATTTATTAAAATCCGTTCAGCCGTTTTCCTGTAATATCCATTACCAGTTCAAATTATATATATATATATATATATATATAATTTTATTTTTATTATTTATTTTTATTATTAATATTTGTGTACTGAACAACAGCCAGAGGCCAATTATAGTTCAGCACAATACACAAATATAAGATACAAAGGTGCAAAAACAAATAAATAATATCTTTAATAAACAAAAACATACATAAATAAAATTGATAACAAGAACAGTAAATACTAATAATCAAAACGAAACTATACCTTAAAAGGATCTAAATTGTGCCCGTGCAAATTGGCATATTTTATGCATCAATAGACTGGAGAAAGTGATTTTGAATTTCTGTTATATATATATATATTTTTATATATATATATATATATATTTTTTTTTTTGAAATCTTAAACCTTTTGTAGGAATACGAAGGCTGATATTGTTTATGATAGACTCACAATCAATATCACCCTTGATAACTTTGCAAAGAAATTAATAATCAAGATTTTGACGTCTAGAATAAAGGCTACAACAGTTAAAATATTAACAGGTAATCTCATAGTTAAAGTCAGAGGAATTGGATATAAATCGAAAAGCACATAAGGAAATAAATTTTCTTTGAATAATTTCCAATTTAACCGAATCAGTTGAAGTAATGGAATTCCAGGCTACAGATGCATATTCAAGTTTAGATCGAACCAAAGTAAAGTATAGAATTAATAGTGACTCTGGAGTAGAAAAAGAATAAGTTATAGACCTTATTAAACCAAGCATCCTTATTGAATGATTATAAATATATTGAACATGATCGTGAAAGTGTAATTGAGAATCGAGTAGTACACCAAGATCTTTAATAGAATTTTTCCTAATAATACAGACGTTGTTAAGAGAATAGTTAAACTTTATGGAAGTAGTTTTTTCGTGTGTACGAAATGACAAAAGTTTTTGTTTCATTAATTTTCATTCATATATATCTATATATATATATAATTTCAAATGGTAATGGAAATTACGGAAAACGGCTGAACGGATTTTAATGAGTGACCCCTCATTTTCATGCCTGGCATCCAAAGTTTTTCGGAAAAGTAGTAGTTTTCAGTGAAATGTCAATTTTCCTACATAATTTTCCTATTTTCCAAAATCCATTGTCAGTTTTGAGAATCACGGCTGACTTGATTGAATTCTAAAACAAAACACACACTACAATAAACAATAGGCTATTACACGAAGGCCATGACCTGCAGGATTGCCAACATATTTAGAGCTCATTTCAATTTGTTATTAAAAACTGATTCTGCAGTGTATAATTTTCTGAGTACAGCTGTGTATTGGATATTCAAATCTACGAAACTTGAGGTGGTTTGATGACATTATTACCATTAGGAATTAAATATTATTATAGTTAATATCATGATGCATCTATTCTTCATTAATTGTACATAATATTGATGCTATATTGATGACATGAAAGTGAAACGTTTTGAGGTTATGTAAGTAAATGTAGGAATATTTTAATTTAGATCTTCATTTCTATATAATTTACTGAGTGACTGCTATATATAACTACAAAACTTAAGTAAGATAATAATATTGTTATTAAAAATCAAATATTTTATACTTATTAAACCAGTGGGGTTGGGTCTTTTTCATATACTTAACGGCGGTGTAGTGCAGATATTGATATGTGTCATTGTCTTCAGTATTGGCTCGAGAGAGCGCAAAAATTACAGTTCCTAAGGAAAGATAAAAGGTATTACTTACTGATAAAATAAGAGGCCTAGAACATTTTGTAGTCTCCAGATCATTTCAGCAAGATCTCTTAGTAGGATAAAATGATTTTACGCTCTACATTTCAAGTTCTACATGCAGCAGCTATACGAAAATGCTATTGTTCAAAAGCTTAGCAAACCTGACATTTTTTTAAAATTTGCCTACAATCCACAATGACCTGAAATATCTACTGCTATCGTCCTGACATTGATACCTGCGTTTTCGCGTTGAAACTCAAAAACTGAAGTTGGATAGGTTCAAGAAAATGTATTTGGCCTAAAAAATCCATTCAGAGGGAGTATGTTTCATTATTATGGAAGCAAATAACAATCAAAAAGACAAATTTTCTTCATTGAAAATAAATCTGAAATATTTTTATTTGAACGTCTAACGAACTTAGTTTGCAGCAGCATTTGCTGCACAAGCCGCTAGTATATATATATATATATATATATATATATATATATATATATATATATATATATATATATATATATCTGTTTTATCTCACGTCATTATTCCTTATATTAAATACGTAATCATCAGACTCCTCATTTACACTTTGTATACATAATGCACACGCAACATGTAGCAGCTCTAAATGTTTTTGCCCTTTAAATTCGCATATAATGGAGCAGCCCTTGCTACAGGCCACACTACACTTCATTTCATGGTGTGCTGAATCAGTGAAACGTTGCATTATCATAATAATATAATGAAAATATTTAATTAGAATAAAATATGCATGAAATTAATAAAGTTTATTGTTATTCCACATACGTCGTCCACACAAGCGGTATAATTCAGAAAATGAATTGTGCGCCACTATCACGGTAATGAATGCGTCATGGCAAGAGAACGGGATAGAAGCTGATTTGTTGTTCCTTTCTCATTATAGCTGTGCACACATTGCAAATAGCTTTTATAATAACGGCATGTGAACGAATTACAATGCTAGACCTCTCAAATTTAGAAAGCAGGTAGAATCTACAGCTCCTATTGTCTAGCTCCAATATATTGTCAGAAATCAAATGTTATTCTCAATCTATTATTTATCCAATAAAAATATTGCCGTCATGAAAACTAAAATTATCCTTTCCATGATTCGGAGGTGAGCAAAATTAAGATCCAGTATCCTTCAACAATGAATTAGTTAAGTGTCTCAGAATAGTTAAGTACGGTATCTCGAAATAATAATCGACCAACAATTACGTTAGGTTAAATATATTCTTTTTCTTTGCAGTATATTAAGAAAAATTGTTCATTAATTTGTTTTCCTTGACTGTCCATATTCGTATTACTAAGGTACAAGTTATATTATAATATGGTATTATGGATTGGAGTTGAGATTATTGTACAGAAGTATATAGTATATATATAAAGACAGCCTGTGGAAGCAGTTTTGCTATTATATATTATATATAGGAAAGGTTGAGAAGATTAGACTGAAAATGTAATTGTAGGTGCAGTGTAATTATCTAAGTTGTCATGTAATTAATTAAGTTGATATGTAATTAATTAAAATGATATGTAATTTACTCGATATGTAAATAAATTAAGGTGATATGTAAATAATTAAGATGATATGTAATTAAGTTGATTTGTAATTAATTACTTAAATTGGTAATAGTTGGGAGAAATAGAATTACTTATAAGTTAGGTATATTTTGCTTAATGTAGGCATTATTACAGAATAGTTTTTATTTAAAGCCCTAGGTTTATTGCATCTGTTTATTTATAGTTAGAAATAAATGTAGGTGTATTTTATTTTCTTTTTCTTTTTATTTTATTGCTGTAATGATTGTATAATTGTAATAATATTGTTGTATATTATATATCACGGCCACCGGGTGTACACAATTGTAGTGTTAATAAATACATACATATATGTATATATAAGTTATATATATATATATATATATATATACATAAGAGGGTTCACAACCAGAGTCGACCTGGTTGGCAAGTTGATATAGCGCTGGCCTTCTATGCCCAAGGTTGCGGGTTCGATCCCGGGCTAGGTCGATGGCATTTAAGTGTGCTTAAATGCGACAGGCTCATGTCAGTAGATTTACTGGCATGTAAAAGAACTCCTGCGGGACTAAATTCCGGCACATCCGGCGACGCTGATATAACCTCTGCAGTTGCGAGCGTCGTTAAATAAAACATAACATTAACAACATCACAACCAGAGTGGACCAAGCCCTCCTGGAATAATTTTGAGATATTGAGTCTTAAGTTCCTGGCTCACGCTTAGCAACCTTCACCTTCCATAGGAAACTCTGCCCTCTGTGGAGTAACAAATGAGTTATGGACTTCGTTTGTTATGGCAATGAATAAATCTAAGTTTTCTTCATCCGAGATTGTATTAATCCACAAATTGACCACTGGTGGACTGGGTCCACTCTGGTTTTGAGCCCCTCAAATATATATATATATATATATATATATATATATATATATATATATACATACATAGCTTATATTTAATGTCATCCAAGCATTATAAACAAGTCGTTACTACATTCAATATCGTTCATAATTGGCTTATTATGTCACGAGTACTCATACTATGACGTATTACCGGAACGCTTGGATCGCGATGCATGCATCTCATCTCAATATCTTCTACGCGCTATGTAACCAGAAATGAAATGCAGGACAGAAGGTAACGTATCATTTATTTCCAATATTTAACAATTGTATATCAATTTTGTAATATCACATAAAAGAGTTCTGTGGTTCAGAGAAACTAGCCTATATTAAGAAAATAAAAGAAGATTTGTAACATAACCTGCAAGGTCATTCATTCCTCTTTACTCAATGCCAAGGCCAGGCGCAACTAATCGATACGAACATAAGAAGACAATTTGTTAGCAAATATGGGCCCCGATTTTAATTTCTTTCATAATCTCTTTCCTACAATTTATAATGCCATAATAGTACATTATGCAACGAGCCTATAATGGTAGTAATTAAGACGCGAGTATGTTTGTTTATGAAACGAGCGCAAGCGAGTTTCATAATTTTCATACGAGCGTCTTAATTACAATTATAGGCAAGTTTCATACGACTTTTTATGCTCGACCATATTTCTAACTTGAAATTCTTCGTAAATATTCATGTTATGGTTATGTAAGTGAGGAGCGGAACTGACCTGAATTGTGAGATGCGCGAAGACGCAAAAGTATTGATTTCTTCCGAAACACGAATGTCATTGACCTTGATATAATCTAGAGAATAACATGAACATTAGGCTTGATATGACCTGGAAATTGATTTAGAATTTAAAAAACGAGATGACAAATTGAATTTATTTGAATATTATTTACAATTAACGCTAATTATTATAGTAACAGAACATAACCTTCTGCGACAGTATTGGATTTCCAGCCTCCGTGACTTTTCGCTAATTGTCTTTCGATTGCATATCCGAGAATAATCGATACTTGCGGTTTTATAATGGTACAATCAGTACAATGGTGATTTCTCAATGGCTGAACAACTGAATTATAATGAATAGGTGTACTTTAATCAGGTGCATTAAACAAACAAACAAATAGATAAATAAACAAGTAAATAATAAATAAATAAAAATAAATGGATAAAAATAAATAAATAAAATAGATAAATAAAAATAAATGAATAAAAACAAATAAATAAATAATTAATTAAATAAACAAGTAAGCGCTGATGATAATGAACATCTTCGGCGTATTCCTTTATATATGAGCGTATTCCGAATCTCACCGGTGAGCAATCCGATGGCATCACGGTGTTCCGAATTCCACCGATGACGTCATTGATGCTCCACCGGTGTCGCACCGCTTCCATCAGCTTGCAGAGGTGGTGGCAGTCTCCATCAGCCGCCATCAGTGAATCTGATTGGTTCTTGTATAGGGCGGGAATTAGCAGACGAATGACACCGTGCACTGTTGTGTCATGGCGGTGTGTTCTGCTTTAGTTCTGCTGTATTGTTTGTAATGAGCACAACGTAAAAACAATATGTTAATGGCTTATGAGCGAACATGTCAACGGACCAGTTATTACCACCGGTTCAAGAAATAAGTTGTTTATGATCTCTTTTCTTTGAACGAGATATCAGTACGAAAATTTCGCAAAATTTTGCTAGCGTAGCACAGATAACCACTTACACAGTCGCCATGACAGCATAGATTCTTCCAGCAGTTTTGTTCATTATTTTCGTTGCAACGTGACGTCATTGATGCCACCGGACCGGTGAGATTCGGAATACGCTGTATAGTGACGTTGCCAAATAATTTTGAGTTGTAATTGGTACATACGAGTATTTGGTTATGAGTATACATACCAGTATATCTATGACCGCATTAGTAAAGGAATTGGAATAATTTTGGATTTTGTAATATTAAACAGAAGTTCTCTATGTATAGCAACAAGAGTTAACACTTCGTCAGAGGTGAAAATGTTGAGTGGGTCAACCGGTATTATATATAAACAGAAAAACAGAGCCAACTCATGATGTACAAGAACAAACTACATATTCTAAAATTGTTATAATTTGCAAGAAATTAAATTTAAACCATGAAATAAAATGTGGCAGGTCAAGATAACCACGCTGATAGTTCAGTATAGACGTAATCATGATATCACTTAGTAATACATAATATTTCAGGTAATGAATTAACAAATAATTATTGTAATTACCCACATCTAACACCTTCCAGACAAGTTAAATATTTAGGAATTATTATAGCCCAGCATTTACGTTGGGATAAACAAATTGATTTCATGTGTACAAGTTTAAAAAAGACACTTTATAAATTCATAATACTTCGAAATTGTATTACTAAGGAGGCATCAAGAATAATATTTTTACCTTTGGTACAATCATTAATACAATATGGTATAATAAATTGGGGTGGAGTAGCATCATCTGTACTTAATCCATTAATTTTATTACACAGAGGATTAATAAACATTTATGCTCGATCATGCCGAAATGTAGTAATTATACACCTGGTAGCAGTCCTTTAATGCATGTCATTAAAGTACACCTATTCATTAAAGTTCAGGTTTTCGATTATTCTCGGATATTCAATCGAAAGACAACGAGGGAAACGTCACGGAGGCTGGAAATCCAATAGTGTCTCAGAAGGTTATGTTCTGTTACTATAATAATTAGCGTTAATTGTAAATAATATTCAAATAAATTCAATTTGTCATCTCGTTTTTCAATTCTAAATCAATTTCCAGGTTATATTAAAATTAGTTCATGTTATTCTCTAGCTTACACCATGGTCAATGACATTATTGTTCCTCGGAAAAAATCAATACTTTCGCGTCTGCGCACATCTCACAATTTACGAGCTATGCACAAGGTCACTTCTGATCTACAGTCAGATACGAATAAAATGAATACTTCTGAATAATTTGAAGTTAGAAATATGGTCGAGTATAAAAAGTCGTATGAAACTTGCCTATAATGGTACTTAAGACGCTCGTATGAAAATTATGAAACGAGCTTCTTAATTACTATCATTATAGGCTCGTTGCATAATGTACTATTGTCTGACCAAAAATATGGATTACCCAACAAATTTAATTTACATAGGTTTTAATGTATTGCATATTGAAGAAATTTATAAATATAGTTTACTAACTTACTACCACAGACATCAAATAAAACATAAAACTATTCGACATGAATATCGTACTGGAAGCTACTTTCCCATTAATTGAGCCTAAATATCATACAAGTGCAGCTATTAAACATGGGGCTAGTTTCGGCCCAAGACATTACAATAAAATTACAAATCTTTTCCAAATTTGAAATATTTTAAAATTGAAAATTTTAAAAAGAAATTTGTAAAATCATCCATGATATATAATATTAACAACTGTATTTTTTTACTTTTTATTTCTGTTTTTATTGAATATCACTGGCTTCTGTCGGATAGTCAATTTATATTAAATGTGTATTTTTCTCTCTTTCTCTTTCTTCTTTATTCTTGCTCTTGTGTTGTATTTATTGGTTTGAATTAAGTCACTTACTGTATTTAGTAAACTGTCTTTGTAAATTTTATGTTATATTATTGACTAAGACCACACCGTACACGAGCCTGGCTCTTACGGTAGTGGCTAGAAACATTTTTGTTTTATAAATGTAATTTGTAGCTAGCTAGTTAAATAAAAATAAAATTTAGAGAGCTTTGCAGTTAATAAATTAAATGATTTCCCTTTATACTACAATTTTATATTTTACACGTATTCTAAAACAATTACTGTGCGGTACATTTACAACAAAATAAAGGTATTATATGGGTGTTACGAAATGCCTGCAATACTCACACTATATGCAATTTTAACCTAACGAAAATATTCGAGTTCCCGCACATATATGCACATAGAGTTCATGACAAAAGGATACGAAATAAGTTAAACAGATTATACCCCTTGCTATCAATTCATTGATGTAACCATAATTACTGAATTGCAACATATGCCTTCAACCGTAGAGGAATTCTCTCTCGCTATTATTATCATGTCATAATGGGCATTAAAATTCTGCACATATCTTTGCAATAGCTCATAGCAAACCCATATAAATTCCACAACGGAATTCAGTTGCCCCAACCGTGTAATAAAATATCGATTTAAAAGACACTCTATATTAATTTTTTTTGTTGAGGTTTACTGAACTCCCTGATATAATTACTATTTTCAAAAACTTTGCTTTTATTTATACTAGTTATAATAGGCACTAAACAAAGGGACGACGAGACAAAGATATGAAAACAGAGATAGAAAGGGGAGAGGTCCGTTTGTTCAGTGAAATAGTAACCCTAATAATAATTCAAAAGCGAAACTGTGTACAAAATGAGAGACCACTCTGCATTTCTCTTTGATTATCAAGTAACATAGAGGTACAAAACATGTAATAGTAATATTTTACAACGTGTTATATAATAAATATATTTTTTTTATTTAGAATGTCCAAAACAGGGGTTTTTAACAGGTTACATTAATTTGAATACTCATCAGTTATATACACAGTTTTCTCTCTGCTATACTGGGTGTTCATTTCAAAGTGTGTCATGACGTCACTGTTGTGAATCAACGATTTGAAGCGATTTTTATGAGAGAGTTTCACAAGGCTTCAATCTCAAGTTGATGTCAGACTGGGTGTTATTTCAAAGTGTGTCATGATTATTCACCGATTTGGCGTTTCAATCTGAACTTGAGAACGTCTAACGGTATAACTTGAACGTCGTAGCAACAGATGGCGGTCTGTACGGTCTGTGTGCTACCATAACCTCTTTCGAACTGTGTTTTGCGCGGGCAAGTCGTACGCAGGGTATTTGTTATTATCGGTTGCGTACGGCAACATTCCACAACACAAATCAAATGTTCCCGTGTCCATGTTGACCGTCGAAGTTAATGTCAACAAATACGTAAGTAATCGTCCTAACCCTCTCCCCATATCCCGACAGTACGTGTTTCCAAACAGTTCACATTCCTGCCACTACCGGCGTTACCGTACGTATTGGTACGTACTCTTCAGAATGAACGCCGTACTTGCTAGGGAACTTCTCTGGCTCATTGGTAATACGCCTCTGCGGAAGTGTAGGAAGATTGGGTTGTCTAGGCTCATCGGCTAGCCACATGACGGCATATAGCGAGCCATGGCACACTTTGAACTGAACACCCATTATAATTTGAACGTTGGTTGTAGCAACAGATGGCGGTCTGTAGGTCTGTGTGCTACCATAACCTCTTTCGAACCATGTTTTGTGCGGGCAAGTCGTACTAAAGGTATAGGCTCATTCACAATGAAAATTAAACATAACGTAAGCGTTAACTTAAAAATGTAAACGTAACGGTAAAATCAAGAACATTCACGATGGGAACATAAATATAACCGCTAAAATACTTGGTAGCCATGGAAAATGTAAAAACGACTCCATTTTCTCATTATTCTGCCGTATACATCAGCGCTCCACGATTGTGTTCTGTTTGCAAATCACGTAAGCACATGCATTAAAGTTTGGAGTATGCAAACTTTGAAGTTAACGTCTAACGGCAATGTTTATGTGAATCATTGTAAATGAACCCATTTGATAACCTAGCCGCAAACTTCTGTGTTTGTGTTACGGTTATGTTTAATTTTCATTGTAAATGGGCCTTATTTGTTATCATCGGTTGCGTACGGCAACATTCCACAACACAAATCTAACGCTCCGTGTCCATGTTGACCGTCGAAGTTAATGTCAACAAGTACGTAAGTAATCGTCTTACCCTCTCCCCATATCCCGACAGTAACAAAAAAACTCATATCAGTACGTGTTTCTAAACAGTTCACATTCCTGCCACTACCGGCGTTACCATACGTATCGGTAAGTACTCTTCAGAATGAACGCCGTACTTGCTAGGCAACTTCTCTGGCATATAGGTAATACGCCTCTGCGGAAATGTAGGAAGATTGAATTCTCTAGGCTCAACGACTAGCCACATGACGGCATACAGCGAGCCATGACACACTTTGAACTGAACACCCAGTATAGCCCTTTCTGATGATAACAGTGTGGGACGAGCAAGCAAAACATTTGGGGAAAGAAACAGCATCCAGGTGTCAGTATATAGTTGCTACCGTACAATCCAATTTCAGTCCGTTCTTTACTGAAAAAGTAATTACAATTCAGCGCAGGTGCAATGTATAATTCCTATTTCGGTAACATGAATTATTTATAAAACATTATCGACTGAAACACAAAGAATTATTGGCAAAGGGAAGATCTCACGCTAAGTTTGGAAAGTGAGACGGAAATATACCGTTTTTCTGGCAATGGTGAAGAAATTAAACAAAGCGCATTCAACATCATCATCACACACTGGATATTTGTCTCTTTCCTTCTTATTCGCTACACGTAGCGGAACCACACGACCACGTTTTCAACATGGCGCAGTGTAGTCATTTAAGAATAGAATAGAATGTTTTATTTTCACTGATATTGTTAAAGCCATAAGGCTTTCTCTTCCACTCAACCAGCTTTAATCAATACTACAGTGACATGTTTCATTTAAATAATGAATATTTATAATACATTAAATATTCTCCATCAGTATTATTCAGTTCGAATCCAGAAATGCATATTTATTTATTTATTTATTTATTTATTTATTATTTTGCTAATAATTGTAACATAAAATATATAATATATACAGAAAAACTTTATCTCGCCCCTGAAAGAGTAGAACTCGTGCTCAGGGATTCCTCAATTGAAATTAATAAATACAATACAATTTGTCTTATGTCTACTATGCAATTATAGTATATAAATTTAAATTTTTTAATTTATGTAAAATCCATACATAACTTTTTAAATTAAATACTAGAACTATTAGAATTGACAAGAATAAGATATTTAAATATAAATTTGTTATACTCGTATATTCTTGGGCCTAAAATATTACTATGATTAAATACTGTAACAGTGTTGCATTTTGGTTCAAACAAGCTTAAAGAATTCATACCTTTTGTTTCATAACTATGAGAATACAATTCAAAATTATTTCGATTTTTATGTATGAATTTTATTAATACAATATAATAAATTTGTCTTACGTTAAGTACATTAAAGTCTAAAAAACAAATTCTGAGATGGAAAATCAATAGGTTTATGAAGACATATATTAATTATTTTCTTCTGTAATAAATAAAGTGGACTAAAATTAGATTTAAATGATCTACCCCATCCTGTAATTCCATACATAATTACCAATTGAAATAAAGTGAAATATATTGTGCGTAATAAACTTATTGACAAGTAATTCCTCAATAAAACAAAATAATGTACCATTTTACGTAATTTATTACAAAGGTAATTAATGTGTTGATTCCATTTTAAATGATTATCGAAAATTATGCCTAAATACTTAACTTCAGAGGACTCTTTAATAATCGGACATTTACACTGTATAAGACAACAATCAGAATTATGTAATTTAATATTTAATATAGATGTAGGAGGTTTGTTACATCTTTCAGATAATGAGAATGGAATAATTATGGTTTTATTTTCGTTGATAGAAAGATAATTTATGTCAAACCAATTTTTTATTAAATTAAGTCTATTATTTGAGTCATTATATTCATAATACAAGGTTTTTACACCATAAAGTAAAACTGTGTCATCTGCATAAGAATAGTGAACACCACTGTATTGTTGTTAAGTCAATTTTTAACAAGTCATTAATGTATATTAAAAAATAGAATAGAATAGAGTGTTAGTTGGGAAGCCGGAGGGAAGAACACCATTGGGAAGGCCGAGACGTAGATGGGAGGATAATATTAAAATGGATTTGAGGCAGGTGGGATATGATAGAGACTGCATTAATCTTGCTCAGGATAGGGACCGATGGCAGGCTTATGTGAGGGTGGCAATGGACCTCCGGGTTTCTTAAAACCGTAAGTAAGTAAGTAAGTAAGTAAATAAGTAAGTAAGTAACTATTCTTCAGTTAAATTTTAAGAAGGAAAAGCTGTTAACTTGAATTTATTTGAAGCAAAGCGTTACTGGATTATGCAATAAGGTAGGCGATGTTTGGATCCTGTGTCTCAACTCTATACTCGATTATTATCATAGCGTGTGCTCGATTACACTAACCTCTAGCGCTTGAAAGTGGAACTAAACGCCGGCGCACAGAGAAACAAAACACAGAAAAATTCGCTCAGTGTCCATTCTTTATAATCCCTATTCGCTGGTTTAATTGTAATTCCATAACTGTCATGCGTAGTAGCCATTCACTAGAGTACGTTTCGAAAGCTTTTCAGTACAACAAGGAAGCTAGCTTCTCCGTTCGCACGTAGACGATAGGCTATGTTATGTTATAACTAGACTTCGGATTTTTAGGCACTAAAAATTGCAGTTTTAGGCGCCTAAAATAAGCTCAAAATTTGTAAAATTAGGCTCTATTTTAATGAAAATAGGCATTTTAGCCACATCAAGGTATCATACTTATTTCTTTCACTGAAATTTTTAGTTATACACTAAAATACGCACAAAAAGTATGTTTTAACATTAAAAAAGAATACTATATTATATTTATAAACAGAGCTGCACAAATTTAATGTATTGAAACTAATGAAATAATGATTATTGATATCAAGATTACTCATTTTAAGTTATTGAAATTCAGTTCCATGCTCAGACTTTATTATAATTATCTGCACAGTACACTACCAGAATTTTTCTAAATTATCCACAGTTAACCTTTGCCTTTTGTCACTGAGAATCATTTTGAAAGCAGAAAACTTCTTTCAACCGAAACTGATGTGAGAGGCGCAAATTTTAAATTAGGTACAATAGAAACATCAATACTTACTGGAACATTTACACTTTCCCCCGATATCACTCTTGATACTTTTTCCAACAATGAAAATCCTACATTCTTATTTAATACGTTGTCTCACTTATTTTTAACTTTTTTCCCAGTTTCGCCCAAAGCAGAATGTATGTTCACTTGAGCTTCCTTTACTATTGCTATTTGGCTACAAAGAGATTGTTTTTCACGTTCTAATTGTTCAATGCTTGCAGGTATGAAAGAAAAGTTTGATGTTATGTAGGCAATATCGTTTTTCACTCGTGAGTCATTCAGACAATCTTTCACTGCTTTCACACACGCTGCACTATCAGTTTCAGGTAATTTATCAATAACTGTGACCACTTCTTTAAAATACTTAGAATAATATACCACTGACTGAATCCAGGTTCCCATCGTGTAACAACCGGCTGAGGTGGGAGTGGGATATCTGGAAAGTTCTCTCTGAATATTGAAATCCTGGATGGGGCTTTACAAAAACTTTTTTTGCGTTAGAAATAAACGAATTGACAAGAGGAAATTCATTCCGGATTGTTTCAGAAACCCTGTGAAGGCCATGTGCTAGACAGGTTACATGCGTGAGGTTAGGATAAAATGTTTTAAGAAGTGGAGCTGCAGCAACCATGTATGAGGCAGCATCAGTACAAAACAACAGAACTTTAGAATCGTCTATATTACCTGAGTATAAAGACTGTAGGCCTTTATTTACAAAATAAGCACTAGCTTGGCTATTCACTTTCGAAAGTTTAAGGAACTTAAGGAACACATACGAGGTGTGGAATCGAAGGTCCATCAGGACTAAGTTTTCCTACTACCATATTTGCTATATACCTATTCATAGGATCTGAGGTTTCATCCACAGAGACCCATATGTAAGAATCACCTATATCCTCCCGAATGGAAGCTAAAGTTTCATTGTATATTCTGTCTAAGTAATTTTTCTTAGGGTCGACTCAGATGGGATATTTTGTTTGCAGTATTTTTGTAAAAACTGTCTTAAAACCGGATTTTCAATTGCATTCCAGGGAATGTTAGCAGCAACAAACGCTCTGGTTAAATCAGCATAGAAATTGATGCTGAGATTGGATGAAGTAGGCTGTGTTAGTAAAGTTTGTTGCAGTTGATTTTTCTGCTGAGCTTTAGCCTTATGAGCCGCTCCTTGCACATGCTGCTTTAGGTGGCACTTCTTTCTTGCGAAATCTAAAAATGTAAAGTAAACTGAATTAAAATAAAATCCTAATTTTTGTATTGCCGTATTTCTATCACAAAGTTAGTGGGTTCGAACAATCAAAATTTTAATGACCTGCAAATACTTTAACTATCGGAATTTAAAAGGTTAAAGTGTAGTGGTCTTAAAAAATTATACCTCAGGATAGCTCAGTCAATGTATAAATATTATAGGCCTACTCATTAAAATTAATAGAATTTATATATTTCAACTATTGTTACATACCTGTTTGCTACAAATCTTGCAGAATATTATTTTTCCATCATAAGTGAATTCTGAATATTCTGTTAGCCATTGCCGGATCAATGTAGATTTTGCACTTATATTTTTCGGCATTATCGCGTTAAACTTCACAGGAAAACGTCCTACCGCTCAAAACTTCTCAACACAAATAAGGTGAGGGAAAGAGCAACTGTTAACGAGCATTCAAATGAACCGTTGTTATTGAGATTCAATTGGACAAAAATACAAAGTTCCACTTATTGTTGCATTTCCTGGTAGTGTTAACACTAGGAGGGCCATTCTTTTAAATATTTTGTAACGGCTTACCTTACTAATTCGCAGTTTTACGACTTTTCATAAATATTTCAAAAACACTCTTTCTCCGAAAATTGTGATTTTATGACAATTTGAAGGGCAGTACGGCTAATCGGTTTCAGACCGAAAACAGTCACTTTTATAGTATAGTATATCTCTGAATCGGTAGCAGCACATGTTGTGATTGTTGCCTGCTTCAAAACTAAGGTTGGTTCTTTGTCGGCATTTATGCCTCCAAACATGTTAAATTCGGTGAAATCTATTGCGAGTGTCATGAGATTCAAAACATTTTGTTTCATTTATCAATGGTTTCATGGCCGGTGTGAAGCAAACTTTCCACTTTTTAAATGCCATAAATTTCGCAGTGAATGCATGTATAAATTATAAAAAGTAAGAGTAAAATGCGAAACTTTACAGCGAGTTAGGCATTTTTAGGCGAATATTAACAAATTAGGCTCTAATAACCGTTTTAGGGCATTTTAGGGCACTATAAAACTCTTTGAATACCTTCCAATTTCCATGAAACACAAATATTAATAATTATTTTTACTTTTCTCCTAAAGAAACAAAATAGGCATTTGCCCTAGAATCCGATGTCTGGTTATAACAAACACCATCACAGAGCAACTATTACATAAGTAGATTAATCATAACTACCAAATTGTTCGGGCAATAAATGGTAACAATGAACATTATTATCATTGGAATTACAAATCAGAAATTAAAAACATAAAGTACTAACGAGTACATCATTGGACAGTAATAGTTCAATTTAGTTCTATTGTCCACGCCTGATAAACAGTACACAGTTACATTTTAGCTTGTATTCGCTGGTTATTCATTATGCTACTGCATATAATTTATAATGGTCAAAAACAATCGCTCTGGTTGTGGCTTGTTATACAGTACGCAATCATTCAATTTATAAACAAAAATACATACTTACGCAATTATCATACTATAAAAATGTATGTTTTTTTCTAATTTTAGACTGAGGTTATACTTCCTGAGCATTACAAAAGTCTTTATTAAAAACTAGAGGATAAGTTAATACCACTTATGTTAATGAAACTATATTGATCAGACCGGCTTCTCATACTTTCCTTGATTTGTAGCTCCCTTAATCACAGCTTTATCACTTCTGAACTGTTATTATTCTTCATATATTAAGTACAAAGAGCGTCGATAGTTTTAATAGTGGAATTCATATCAACTCTTCTTTAATGCAAGAAAATGTTCTCTAAACACTATTCGAACACTGACACTGATAGACATAATTCAGTTAAATAATCCCGGAAAGTAAGTGTTTATGTAAGGTAGTAACGACAAAATTTGTACTTGAAGCAAGTAAAGAGATAGGTTTACAAGTAAATCCAAACAAGATAAAGTATATGATTATGTCTCGTGACGAGAATATTGTACGAAATGGAAATATAAAAATTGGAAATTTGTCCTTTGAAGAGGTGTAAAAATTCAAACATCTGGGAGCAACAGTAACAAATATAAATGATACTCGGGAGGAAATTAAACACAGAATAAATATGGGAAATTCCTGTTATTATTCGGTTGAGAAGCTTTTTATCATCCAGTCTGCTGTCAAAAAATCTGAAACTTATAATTTATAAAACAGTTATATTACCGGTTGTTCTTTACAGTTGTGAAACTTGGACTTTCGCATTGAGGGAGGAACATAGGTTAAGGGTGCTTGAGAATAAGGTACTTAGGAAAATATTTGGGGCTAAGAGGAATTAAGTTACAGGAGAATGGAGAAAGTTACACAACACAGAAGTGCACGCATTGTATTCTTCACCTGACATAATTAGGAACATTAAATCCAGACGTTTGAGATGGGCAGGGAATGTAGCACGTATGGGCGAATCAAGAAATGCATATAGAGTGTTAGTTGGGACGTTGGAGGGAAAAAGACCTTTGGGGAGGCTGAGAGTAGATGGAAAGATAATATTAAAATGGATTTGAGGGAGGTGGGATATGATGATAGAGACTGGATTAATCTTGCTCGGGATAGGGACCAATGGCGGGCTTATGTGAGTGCGGCAATGAACCTTCGGGTTCCTTAAAAGCCAGTAAGTAAGTAACGACAAAATTAACATGTTTCCGATTACGTCATATTCTCTACCTTATGTTATGAAATATAAAATTGAAAATTTGATAACAAAAACTGGACAAGTGCAAAATTATAAATAATAAAAAACTGTTCCTCACGTTTCTCATACAAGAAAATAATCTGACATATTTTATATAGGTACCTCATACATGTACCAACTTTGGTAAAAAAAAAGGAGAGAACCACTGTTCTCTTTAATATGGTGCCTTGAAAAAGAAAGAAAAAAAAAACATTAAGACATAACCACTTTTGCAGAAAATTTTATATGTACACTTATTAATTGAGAAAAAATATATGGAATCATGTTTCAATCATATTGTCAACTGTATCAACATACAAATAAATACTTTATAAGTGTTTTCTTAAACTAAAAGTTAATGTTTGAATGATTTCGTAAACAACAACAAATTATTACGTTTATATTTTTATGGTCGACCATGCAGAAATGTAGTAATTATACACATGGTAGCAGCCCTTTAATGGACTCATTAAAGTACACCTATTCATTAAAGTTGAGGTGTTCCACCAATCAGAAAACACCATTGTAGCAATATGAAAGCGCAAGTATCGATTATTCTCGGATATTCAATAGAAAGACAACTAGCGCGAGACATTTGTTTCTCGGAAAAAATCAATACTTTCGCGTCTGAGCACATCTCACAATTTACGAGGTATTGCACAAGGTCAATTCCGGTCCTCAGTTAGATAAGAATAACATGAATATGTATGAATAATTTCAAGTTAGAAATATGGTCGAGCATAAAAAGTCGTATGAAACTTGACTATAATGGTAATTAAATCTCTCGTATAAAAATTATGAAACTTGCTTGCGCTCGTTTCATAAACATATTCGCGTCTTAATTACTACCATTATAGGCTCGTTGGGTAATGTACTACCCTCTTTCTAAATCTGTGTCCTTCAATCTTTGAATTCTTGGCACGTCAGGTATATTAAGTACCGAAAAATAATTATTCTAATAACAACACAATAATTCGAATTTGGTGGGATATCAATTAAGTCAAAACAGTCGATAAGAGTAAATCAGTAATAATTAAAATTATCGATATACCAGTGCAACTATAAAACTTAGCAAAATCAATGAGGTAATAAATACAGAAAAATTACCTAATGATTTAACTAAAAGAAATTGCCTAATGGGAGAAAACTTTGAGAAAATTATCATGAAGTAATCCAGAACATTTTCGGATTTACAAAAAATTTACCGTGAAATTTCCATTACCATATACAGTATTAGATTTCTTGTAGCAAGTTTCTTTTTCAAGATCAGTAAATTGTATTGCAGATATACAGCCTTATCTGTTTGGGTATGGATAACATTAATTTATTATTATCAAGCTATTTTTTTGGTAGGAAAAATTTCTTGCTGGTTATATTATGATTAAAGAAGGGAGTTTCCATATATGACAATCAACAATGCATAATCTGAAAGGACAAATTAAAATATTAGATTATTAAAATGGCTACTACAAATCAATAGCGGGCACACTGTGTTCTTTGGTATCTTAATTTGAAGGTGTTAAAAGAGTTTAAAGGGAATTTCGATGTGAGTGTGGCGTGCGTAATTCACCTAAATACGATTCCACAATGTTGTGATACTGAAAGTTTTGTAGAAACAGGTTCTGTGTTAAAAAATGAAAAATGCAGGAGGTCGCAGGCGAAACCCAGTACGAAAAGCAGCTATCTCTTGGCTTGGTCCCAAAACTTCCCACACTTAACCCCTCCTGACTTCTTCGTGTGGGGTTTTGTTAAAGACATTGTCTATTCACAGAAACCCAGAAACATTGATGATCTGAGAGTAAAACTTACTGAAGCTTTTCAACAAATCACCCTTCTTATATTACAACGGGCATGAGCTGAATTGCATCACCGTTATGAGTTGAGAAAGGTGTGCAAGGGGGTCATGTTGAGCTCTGAGGAATCTCCCATCTTTCAGTGTTGTATACACAAAGTTTCAACAAATAAAGTTCGGTAGTAAATGTGTTACGGTGTTTTTATTTTATCCATACCCTAACGCAGTGATATCAAAGCAAGCGCATTTTTCTGACATTGACGTCGTGCGCGGGCATTAAGCGCTAGGTATGCTAGGAGGAATAAGCAGCCTGTTGGATGAAGAAAACAGTGGTGCACAAACTTCAAACGCAACGTGAAATTTTAGGTCGTTATTTTTATATGGCTTCTTTCTGTTTATTATTTTCTATATTGTCTGTAAAACAAAAGTACTAACACCTATTTCTTAGCCTAATATTGTAGTTGTGTTTTAAACGTTAATAACATAATAAAGAGTAAAGAAGGAATATTCACACAAATTCCATAATAAATACAACTATACTGCACTAAGTTAATTAAACACATCATACATAAAGAAAGTGTTATCCGAAAGAAAGACACTGAATATGACATGATAAGTTGAAATTGATATTGATGGTATCTTTAGCCCTATGAAAGTCATCAAAACAATATTATAGTACAAAGCAAAGTTACCTAGGTACATGTTTTAACTGTAACTAATATTACTTACTTATTTACTTACTTACTGGCCTTTTAAGGAACCCGGAGGTTCATTGCCGCCCTCACATAAACCCGCCATTGGTCCCTATCCTGAGCAAGATTAATCCAGTCTCTACCAGTCATCACACAGAGACTGCAGAAACACTACTAGACATCATAGCAACTACAAATCCCCACAAAATAATAACGCACGGACAACTACCGGCGCCTGGGATTTCTGCACATGATATTATATTTGTAGAGTATTCATTGCAGTGTCCTAAGGCAATACCAAAACGCATTGAGTATAGGGATCTGCGACATATCAACGACGCCTCTTTAATTTCTGACGCGTTATTACTGCCATGGCGTGATGTTTGGACTCTCCGTACAGTAGACGAAAAAGTACAAGCTTTTAACAACCTTGTTATTACATTATATGACAAACATGCCCCAATAAAAACTAGACGCATTACGAGACCTCCAGCTCCCTGGATGACTACAGAAATCCGATCATTGATGAGAGACAGAGACGAAGCTTTTCGGAAATTCAAGAGACTAAAAAGTGACATAGATTTCTTGCGGTACAAGCGACTAAGAAATATGACCACACAGACGATTAGAAATGCTAAGCTTAGACATGCTTACAGCCTCATTGAACCTGATATTAGAGCATCCGATATGTGGAGAAATGTTAGGTCAATGGGACTGGGACAATCTAAATCACAAATTGACAATACTATTTGTCTAGATGATTTAAACAGTTACTTCACATCCACCACTACCCACGCACCTGACGCCGCAACGAAACAACAGACTATTAATGAATTAATCTCTACACCCGCCCCAGCACGAGACAAGTTCTTCTTTTCCTACGTAACACCTTCTGACGTAAAATCAGCACTAAAGCGCATCAAGTCAAAATCACAAGGAGTAGACAATATAAATATAGAACTTCTGAACAAAATTATGGACATAATTCTTCCGACACTAACCCATATATTCAATGCATCTATAATGACTTCACATTACCCAGACATATGGAAAAAGGCTATTGTTCGTCCCCTTCCTAAAATTAAGTTACCTGTAACACCTAATGACTATAGACCAATTAGTATTCTTCCTGTTCTCTCAAAAGCTTTGGAAAGAATTGTGCACAAACAACTGACAGATTACCTCAATACTCACAATATTCTTGACCCTTACCAATCAGGCTTCAGAACAGGACACAGCACATCGACTGCACTGCTTAAAGTGACTGAGGATATACGTGAAGCTTTAGACAAAGGACAGATCACAATACTAACACTTTTAGACTACTCCAAAGCCTTCGACACTGTAGATGTTGACTTACTAATTGCAAAATTAAGAGTACTGCATTTTTCTGATAATGCGTTAGCGTGGATGGACTCCTATCTTCGTGAACGCCAACAGTGCGTGTCTATTAATAATCGTTATTCCACTTGGCGTACCACGAAGACTGGCGTACCACAAGGATCTGTCCTAGGACCTTTACTATTTTCTATTTATATTAATGATATTTCTTCTAATCTAACATCCTGCCGACACCATATTTATGCTGACGACATACAAATCTATCTGCATACTCGACCTAACTACATAAATGACGCCATAACTAAAGTTAATGATGACTTGAATTCTATATCCATATGGTCGAAAACCCACGGACTTAATTTAAATGCAAGTAAATCGCAGGCAATCTTAATAGAACATCAAAGATCGAAGTGTGACAAACAAAATTTGCCACCGATAATTGTAAATAATACTACTATTCCATACAGTACGACCGTGAAGAACCTTGGTATTTATATGGATTGTCACCTGGAATGGAATGAACAAGTGAATCACACTTCCAAAAAAATATTTTCCATTATTCACTCATTAAAGCGACTGAAGAACTTTCTTCCTGATAAATTAAAATTAATCCTTGTACAAACACTCGTGATGCCACACTTTGACTACTGCGATATTATATTAAGTAACCTAAATGCAAATTTGAGCAACAGGCTACAACGTGTGCATAATGCGTGCGTCCGTTATATTTGTAATATTCGTAAGTATGATCATGTTTCCCCGTCTTTCCAAACTCTGTCTTGGCTAAGGCTAAGCGATCGACGAGCTCTGCATTCCCTTGTTCTCTTGTTTCAAATTCTGCGCACCGCTACCCCAATATATTTGGCTTCTCGTTTTCAAAATTTATCCGCATATCATCAGCTAAGTACAAGATCTCATTATAACAATTTACTCATTATACCCTACCACAAGACATCTTTATATTCTTCATCCTATACAGTTTCAGTTGCTAGAAATTGGAACTCGCTTCCGAGTGATATAAGGGGTTGTTGGACAATAGCTTCATTTAGGTCAAAATTACATAAATTCTTACTTAACAGATGAATTGCTGATTAATATTTGTTACTTATAATGAAACTAACATCTGTCCATTCTTATTATTATTATCTTTAATTTCTCTAAATAGATTTACAAAACCTCTAATGACAATTACATTAATATTCTCATTATAGAAATAGAAATATATATATTCTCCCTGTAACATAGTCCTAGTAAGCTTATATTAAATTAATTTTCATCATTTTACTAGCTATCTCAAATATTAAATTAATTATAATTCATTGAACTAAATTAGCTCATAAATTAAGTTACTACTTTACCTTATAGATTTATCTAAATTTAAATAAATGTGTAGTGAAGATTATTGCTGGAGAACCTTTTAAGTGTAGTGAAAATATTTGTAATTTAAATTTATGTATTGTATTGATTAAGGCTGGTTGAGTGGAAGAGAAGGCCTTATGGCCTTAACTCTGCCAGCGAAAATAAAACATTATTATTATTATTATTATTATTATTACCATCATATCCTACCTCCCTCAAATTAATTTTAATATTACCTTCCCTGCTGAGAAAATATTCATTTCGAATAAAAAAGTAAACTGTGAATAATGAACATTAAAATTAAAACTTACATTCTTATAAAGCACTTATACTTCTCAGACAAATCTAAATATTAACATGGATACAGTTTTAATAAGTTCTCTTCCCTTCATCTATTGAAACAGTGCTGGCCATCCCTGTACATATTGGAGCTCGATCAAGCGGCATATACTGCCTCTTTCCTTTCCGCTGTAAAGCGCTCAGGCTCTCCTGAGCTCTAAAGCGCGCTTGTTCCTATAGGCATCAATTGACATGACTGATATAGGGGTTTATTAAAGACATTGTCTATTCACAGAAACCCAGGAACATTGATGATCTGAGAGTAAAAATTGCTCAAGCTTTTCAACAAATCACCCCTCTTATGTTACAACGGACATAAGCTGAATTTCATCACCGTTATGAGTTGTGCAGGGTCAACAATGGAGGTCATGATTAGCTCTGAGGAATCTCCCATCTTTTAGTGTTGTATGCACAAACTTTCAACAAATAAAGTTCAGTAGTAAATGTTTTACGAGGTTTTTATTTTATCCATACCCAAACGGATCACCCTGTATAAGTGGTGGAATTTTAAGTTTTATCTATGGATTTATAGATTCTCTTACTCAATATGAAATGGTAACTGAGCGATTGGCTTTTAATATACGCTTTCAGTAACTTCACCCTCTCAGCGCGACAAACTGTGGTGCGCAAAAGAACACGTGCGGGCTAGACTATGCTTTAAGGACGCCGGGACGCAGGTCGCCTTTAAGCGGGTGGTCCCAGTACAATTCCTCACCCAAATGTACTTCACCGAGCTCGTAATGACAATCTATAGTTAGCTGCACTGGCAAGATATATCCAAGCCTTCAATCGATAAGGATAGAACAAACAGCAGAGCATACACAGACAACAAATTTATGGGCTTCCTGCATTCACATCACTTCAGCGTTTCAACACATTTATATCGCACATGGCCAACCATCCTCTGAGTACCTTATCTATCATTCATTTGTCTAAGTGCATTGGCATCGATTTTACAAAATCCTATCACGATCACTATCGTCTATGCAAATCATACTAGAAAGATGATGTTGAGTAGGTTTTATATTGCTGATGTTTACAACTGACTCGGTAATTTGTAAAACCACATGAGTCCACATTTTTAAGAAAATGAGTTACCGGTACTATAGGAAGCACTATGGATAGACGAATCATTTCCAGTTAAAAGAACATAAGTCCAAAATGGTAACAAAAGGATTACGATGAGGATTATACCTCATCGTAATCCTTTTGTTACCATTTTGGTATGTAATCCCTGATAAGTACCTTCTCGTACAATGTCTCGCCATCATTGAATTATTGTTAATAATATAATAGTTATACCAATTATTAGTAGTTCTTGATTATATTGGTGAAATCATTTAATCATACCTGTTATTGTTACTATTGCACCAATAGCCCCAGTTAGGGGTCATGGGCTTTGATCAACTAAGTGAAATGGGTGGTTTGCGTGTAAACTTTCTATAAAATCTTAAAATGTTGAGTTCTTTCAAAACCACATTAGTCCCGGACTCATGTGGCTTTAACGCATAACACCATGATGCAGCTATGGCGCATCTGCTATCATGCACTTCTTTGTCAACGTGTTATACAGTGAGTTTAGTTCCAAGAGTTCTGTAGAAGAAAAATTTATCAAGAGTATTCTATGAAAGTAACTGTACCAGATAGAATAGATATTTTTAATAAAACTACGTGATTGTAAAGCAAAAATGAACAAGATATGTACCTGTGTACCTTCAAGGACTTGTAGAAGTGCAAGATATAAAGAGAAAAAGTCCTTGAACAGAGATCCCAAAGCAAGACACACCGTTTTTTTTTTTGGAGGGATAATATGCAATATATACTATTTTATTTTTGTCAACCAGAGTGCTGAATTGAAGTTAAATGGCTGGCTTGAACTCGGTCGAATGTCGCACGCTCGAGTGAGACAAGATCGGTCGTGATACGCTCGTGATAAAGAGAAGCACAGTACAAGGTCATCTCACCGACATGTCTTATCTTGTACGGAAGGCGACATATAAGATACACATATGTTTTGCTCACAAGGTAAAAATAAGACTTTATTTTCTGCGTTTATGACAAACGTCTAATGGAACGATTATTGAAAACAATTTTTGTGGCAGCTGTATAAGAGTGTACAGAGGATTATTGCATTAAAAACTCGATTTTGAAAAATTGTAACGAAGACCGTTATTCGGCCCAACGCTTTAATTTTTATTATGGATAAAATTTTAATAAATATACATATCTACATTTAAGTAATTCAAATGCAACTTAGTGAAAACTACAATTTTGAGAACTGTCCTTTTCCCACCCACCTCCTCAATCGTAGTGCGTGGCGTAAGAGCTGAAATGTTATGAAAATAAGAATGCCAACTAGATATACAGATGACTCTCTTGGTCATGGACCAGAGCCGTTGTCGAGGAGAAGCGTGTTGCATTGCAGAACCCGTTGGGGACGGCTTCCGCTCGGCATACGGAAATGGTCTGGAATATCTAGTAGCTGTTAACGGAACTGCGTTAAGTATATTTCTGTGGAATCTCAGAGTTGAAAATTCATCCACCGAGTTCTATAATCTCCTCGCTTTCTGCCAGGGGCCTTTACGCACAATAGACCTACCAACTATCGCAATGCACAACGACTCTTGTCCACCTCTCCTATTAATATTAATAGCACTATAATCAATTAATACTGCTATTAAAAGCATTAAAAATGACAAAGTTTCAAAACTGATTAAAATCACTTTATTGCCGAATTCTTCTGAGTTATATTAGAACGCGAACATACTGAAAACGCTTGGATGAATAACATCAATGCTTCCTGATGTAATATTCACATAGGCCAATTTAATAATTTCTTATGCATATATCTATTGGTTTCCAATACAGAGAACATGATCATTTACTCTTTTCAAATGTTCTGATTTAATTCATATCACACCAAATACGAACTCGTGCGTCTCTTACCGACGGGCCAGTTTAAAAGTGAAACAACTCAAAATTTAAAGTTTTTACAAAACCTGCATTTTAAAGCGTCATGTTTCTGTGTAAAATCATAGAATCGTTGAAATTACTACAAATTCCATGGATGATCTCGTAATATATATAGACAGACAGACAGACAGGTAGATACACAGACAGACAGACAGATAGACAGATAACCATAACTGCGTGATAACTAAAGTTTACTTTAAGAGTCTAAATGTTTGTGTTTCGTGTTGGGGTGTATTTGTGTAGTGTAATGTGGAGTCAAAGAGTGTGTGTTCTGAAATTGAGTTGTGTGTTGAGAATTTCATACGAACAATACGAAATACGAATTATATAGGCACACAAAAACACATTCAAAAGAAATTCTCAACAACCAGTTGTGAAGACGGGCGATAACAGGCTGAAACATGTTAACGAGGTAATGTAAAATTTAAACACGAGAAAGAAACACAATATGTTTTCCGAACTTTTTATATATTTTGTTCAACACATAACATAAAATATAATTAATTTATTAAATGGCGATATTAAAAAGGTAAAAGGTATCCCCGTAACATGCCATGAAGGCACTTGGGGGGCATGGAGGTAGAGCCCCATGCTTTCCATGACCTCGGCACTAGAATGAGGTGGTGTGGTCGGCACCACGCTCTGACCGCCTTACTCGTGTTAATTATGTAAGCATGTGCGGCTTACAGCTGTTTCGGTGCTATTTGACACCATCCTCAGAGCCTAGTAGATACTGGCGCTATCTCAACTTCGATACCTGTTGTGTCGGTGCGTTCGTGTGATGAAGAGTTGTGTCAAATAGTGGGTGTGTTCTGAAATTGATCTGTGTGTTGAGAATTTAATCAGGGTGTGTTTTAGTATGTCTGTATATTTCATATTGTTCTAGTGTGTTGAGTTTTTGGTTTTTGGGTTGTATGTGTAGAATTACAATGTCTGTATTTATGTTATTGTATGTGTGGTTGACATTAGTTATGTGTTCGGCATATGTAGATGTAATGTGTCCTCTGGTTATTGCTTTAATGTGTTCTTTGTATCGAGTTTGGAATGATCTGCCTGTCTGTCCAATGTAGAAACTGTCGCAACTATAGAATGTGAGTTTGTATACGCCTGTATAGTTGTATTTATTTGTTTGTGTTGTTTGTGTGTTAAGATGTCTTAGTAGTGTGTTTTCTGTTCCGTACGCTATGTTGTATTTCTGTATAATTATTTATATTCAAGTGTTAAAAGTATTGTACGAAAGATTCAACATGGAAAATATAATTTACATTGATGTATTATGCAATTTACATTGAACTATTTAAGCTAATATTGGGCGATTACTCTCACAAATTAAAAAGTCTCTTTCAGACTGAAACTTCCAGGTTTATTTTTTTCCTCCCAGAGGCATCCAATGTTTAACATTTGCCTTCCGTTTCACTGCGTCCTCCCCGTTGGAAGCCCTGTGATATTCTGACCACAAGACCAGACCGTCGGTAAATTTAGTGCTGTATAATACCCAGGAGAGGTTGTACAAAAAGAACAATTCTTAAATTCTCTTTCCTAGTTTTTTATCCTCACATTCGTTATTGCTGGTTCAAGTAGCCTATTAATAGTTGGTAAGACATGATATACTATTGTGGTGCGAGACATGTTTAGGTACAGGGACATCATTCTATTTTCACTAACAATTCTAATATTAACCTGGCTATACCTTAGGATTAACGGTTGAGAATCGCAAACACCGTTTGCCACCCCCTTCCACGACTGGAGTTCAATGATACTGACGTAAAATACAAACAAATCACTTTACTAGGTATACGAGGAAAGAAAAGTAGTTCATCCATTTACGTAAACTCGAAATATCGCAATTTTGAATTTGATCATTTTCATTAGGTTTTTGTTTAATAAAAATACAGTACTATATTAACAATAAGTGTTTTTACTCACGAACTGAGCTATCCATGCGAACGTATTCATTATGCAGTGTATATTATACTGTCTACAGCACATTAGCGTACAATATAGAGAATGAAGTTAAATTGAAAAATAACCTTAATATGAATATTTAAACACATTTTTGAAAATGGTGGCCGTTCATTTCCATGCAGGCTTCAGTTCTTTTGTGCATATTATCGCCCTATAGACTATTGTACCTAATTCCAGTTACCAGTTTCGTCCTTCGTACTAGTAACTCATGTTGAAATAATTCTGTACCTACTCTATAAAAGAGTACCTTACGTACTGTAAATTCAATATTCACTTCTGCCCAATCCGAAGAGATAAAATTACTCAGACATGCTATGTACTGTCCGTCCAAGTGGTTTTGTAGCAGGATCGTAGAAAGGGGGAAAATCACGTGACAGTTAATTACTTAACGAGGCCCTTTTATTTAAGTTTATTTTAAACAGTTGTATAATATTACGTAGATGTCCAATTCCTAACAGAAATTAATATTTTCATACGTCTTGATTACACAACTTTCAACACTGTATCAATTCGGAATATGTATTATATGACCTATCGTACCTGGTTTACGTGTCCCGACCTATTATGGGTCATCTTCAGAGGACAAATATAGATAAAAAAAATACGATCCCTAGTCACATAGAATACTACACGATAGAAAACTAATTTTGATCAACCTGTGATGTTAATATTTTAATATTATTTTATTGTTACGCCATTATTCGAGTAATAGACATTATAATTAAATTACAGAAGCTGGTCTTACTATAACTTCTTTTATACACTATGGGACAAAAAAACCGGACACTTCTATATTTGCTTGTATTTTGTTGCCAATTATTTAAAAATGAAACAAAACCCATTTAAACAAAATAATGTTTCATTTAGCACCTTATACAACATTTGAAAAAAAATCTCTGATGAGAAAATTTACAAAAAATTACAAAGGGCGTATAACTATGGCATCGTTTGGTCTAACTGTTTTTTTTTTTTTCATTTTATGGTGCCTTAAACATTAAGAACTCTTTTTAGTAACGGGTATTACCCCCTCTGGCTTGAATAACTGCATCCATACGTCTTGGCATGCTCTCAATTTGGTTAGCAATGTCTTCTTGAGGAATAAGTTCCCATACTTCGCCAAGTGCTCGTCTCAACTCCTGTAACGATTCTGGTCTCGGTCGTCTATTCTTAACACGCCGTCCCAGCATGTCCCACACGTGTTCAATTGGGTTCATGTCTGAACTCCTTGCTGGCCGTGGAAGAACATGGATTCCCACTTCTTGGAGATAATCTCCGACCGCATGGGCAATATGCGGCCGTGCATTATCATGCATTAAAACAAAATTATCGCCTACAAATTGGCCAAATGGCACAACGTGATCAGCCAAAGATTCATTTATATACCTATCAGCTGTTAGTCTTCCATTTTCAACAAAAACCAACTCTGTACGAGCATCCGTACACACTCCTGCCCAAACCATCACTCCACCACCTCCATAAGGCACATTTTCGGAAATGCAACACTGTGAAAATCGTTCTCCCCTCCTTCTCCAAACTCACGTCCATCAGGTGAGCAGAGATTGAAACGGGACTCATTGGTGAACAGAACACAGCTCCACTGTCCATTTCTCCAATCCCTGTGATCATTAACAAAACGCAGTCGTTCAACTCGATGCATCCTGAGAAGTCTGGGACCAGTTGCAGGTCTATTTGATATCAGTCCACTTGCTTTCAAACTCCTTCTAACTGTTTTGGCCGAAATTGGGCGTCCATGCATGTTAACAAATTGCTGGGCTACACTAGTAGCTGGCAGGTTGCGCTCCCTAAGAACTCTCAACACCATATACCTGTCTTCATTTGGATTTGTAGCTCTTGGACGACCCGAACCTGGTCTTCTGATATATTCTAGGGTCTCTCTATACCGTTTTATGGCATCATGGGTTGTGCTTCTAGCCATATTCATAACATTTGCAATGTAACGTACACTGCGTCCATCATCGTAAAGGGCTACAGCTCGAGCCACATCTTCAGGTCGCATCTTGTTTTAAGACAAATGTTACTACCCCACTTAAACTCAGAAAATGTAAAAAAAAAAAAAAAAAGAAATAACGAATGATAATGATAATGAAGCACAAAATGGTTGAGACAAAATTTTTATAGCTGAGATTCCGAAAGCAAAATTGGAATATTTGGTTGTAATGGCTTGTTTATAAAAAAAACAATCAATCAACAATGTATACACGTCTCCATGAAAGCAGATGGCTACCATAATATTGTATGAGAAGATAATGTTTTGCAAAATACCAGCAAATATTAAAGTGTCCGGGTTTTTTTTTTTGTCCCTGAGTGTATTTATTATCGTTGACAAATATTTCCAATATACGTATAAAAGAGAACGAGCAAATTTTGTAAGAATTCCAATCGTGCCCGCAGAATCTGAAACCAGGTTCATGCTACTAGAACAATTTCAATATCCAATCAATAGTGTGGTGTTGTTAAGCTAGACGACGGATATGAATTAAACACCCTTTCATCCCCCACGCTTTGCTATCCTATGGGACTGACGTCAATCATTCATCGTTCCTCATTAATAAACTCTCAGGAAACCCACCTATAGATACGATTTAGCTGGAGAATCCTGCAGAGAAGACGCAGTCATTTAGACTCTTAAAGTAAACTATAGTTATCACGCAGTTATGGTTAATGAATTTTTTAATTAAAGTATTAGTTACTATTAGCGTTCAGATCTAACATTTTTAAGAGATAAACACGATTGATTGTTTAATATTGACTATTACACTTTTACTACATCATACTATTACTTTTGAACAATAAAACTGTACCGAACGTGTTTAAACCAATCACGGCTGTGAATCCCGCAAATTTTATCACCTCCATAGCATTTGATTTATGACCTCCCTAGCAATTGGTTTTATCACCTCCCTAGCATTTGGCTTTTATCACCTCCCCAGCAATTGTTTCCTTGTTTGCCGTCATTCTACTTTCAATAATTTGTACATTTTAAAATAATTCATGTTTATTTCATCATCCTTAATTACACATATTCTACCATTTATCTAGTTTATATTATTTAGTTTATGTTACAGCTACTGCTGTATGAGATTATGGATAGTCAAGTATCAGAGAGTGATATACATACAGTATACAGTATGTATGTATGTATGTATGTATGTATGTATGTATGTATGTATGTATGTATGTATGTATGTATGTATATATATATATATATATATATAGAGAGAGAGAGAGAGAGAGAGACAGATATGGAATGTAACTATTTTAATGAAACAGAATCAAAAATGTCTTCTTGACTAGTAATTGTTCATAGAGCTCAATGAAGATTGTATAGTTGACACAACTGGTAACAAGACAACAGCTAATCATAACACACTATTGCCATCTAGCGGTATATATATGTAATGATGAGATGGTACCAAAATACATTTGGCTCAGTCGGTTAAGACGCTTGCCTGCTGGTCTGAAGTTGCGTTCGGGCGCAGGTTCGATCCCCGCTTGGGCTGATTACCTGGTTGGGTTTTTTTCCGAGGTTTTCCCCAACCGTAATGTGAATGCAAGGCAATCTATGGCGAATCCTCGGCCTCGTCTCGCCAAATACCATCTCGCTATCACCAATCTCATCGACGCTAAATAACCTAGTAGTTGATACAGCGTCGTTAAATAACCAACTAAAAAAATTTAAAAAAATACATTTGAAGATAGTTTAGTATTTTCGAAAGAGTGTTCCAATAAGTGTGTCCCAATTTTGACATATAATAGCTGCCGCGTTTATGAAGCTTTAGCAGTCATAATTTTACCATGGTTACAGTTGTTATTGGCAAATAATCATAGAACGTTACACTATTCCTGAACGCATAGAAATCATTAAAATTTATTATTAAAAGAGTCATCCGTTCTCCAAGCATTCCGTGCATTACGTGAAGTGTACGGTTTTCGAGGTATCGGGTTATGATAAGGAAATATTTTTAGCCTCAATTAGAAGGCATAGATCTCAGAAACGTCTCATTTCAGCAAGATGCCACCACGTGTCATACTGCTCACGAAACAGTCGACCTTCTGAGGGAGAAGTTCAGAGGATTCGTCATTTCGCTTGATGGTATTGTTAATAGGCACCTGAGATCATGTGACTTAACACCACTGGATTACTTCTTATGGGTTTATGTTAAATAATGGGTTGAACCCAACAAGCCAGAAAGAGTTGATGACCTGAAGAAGAATATCATGTGCGTTATTCGTGAAATTGAGCATGGTCTACGTTTGTCTGTTATTGGAAATTGCAAGACGCGTATACGCGCAACCCAACGAAGCCGCGGCGGCCATTTAAGAGATGTTCTCTTCTATACATAACGGCATTAAGTGTGCTTCATAATAATAGTAACTAAATAAATAAACCTCTTTCATTTATAGAATATATTTCATTCTAAATGTGTGAAAATCTTATTAGCAGACCCTTTGTATTATTCAAATCAAGATTTCAGGTATAACTCCCTGTAAAGTTGATTTGAATAATTTCGAGGAAAAATTGTTCCGGAGCCGGGTATCGAACCCGGGACCTTTGGTTTAACGTACCAACGCTCTACCACTGAGCTACTCGGGAACTCTAACCGACACCGATCCAATTTTTCCTCTATATCCACAGACCTCAAATTGGGTTGACAACCGTCAAGCAACCAACTTCGAGTGCACACTAACTCCGTGTGACTTAAATTGTGGTTTTCTGTTAACGAACAGTAACGTGTATTATGCAAATCAAGATTTCAGGTATAACTCCCTGTAAAGTTGATTTGAATAATTTCGAGGGAAAAAATTGTTCCGGAGCCGGGTATCGAACCCGGGACCTTTGGTTTAACGTACCAACGCTCTACCACTGAGCTACTCAGGAACTCTAACCGACACCGATCCAATTTTTCCCTCTATATCCACAGACCTCAAATTGGGTTGACAACCGTCAAGCAACCATTCGAGTGCACACTAACTCCGTGTGACTTAAATTGTGGTTTTCTGTTAACGAACAGTAACGTGTATTATGCAAATCAAGATTTCAGGTATAACTCCCTGTAAAGTTGATTTGAATAATTTCGAGGGAAAAAATTGTTCCGGAGCCGGGTATCGAACCCGGGACCTTTGGTTTAACGTACCAACGCTCTACCACTGAGCTACTCGGGAACTCTAACCGACACCGATCCAATTTTTCCCTCTATATCCACAGACCTCAAATTGGGTTGACAACCGTCAAGCAACCAACTTCGAGTGCACACTAACTCCGTGTGACTTAAATTGTGGTTTTCTGTTAACGAACAGTAACGTGTATTATGCAAATCAAGATTTCAGGTATAACTCCCTGTAAAGTTGATTTGAATAATTTCGAGGGAAAAATTGTTCCGGAGCCGGGTATCGAACCCGGGACCTTTGGTTTAACGTACCAACGCTCTACCACTGAGCTACTCGGGAACTCTAACCGACACCGATCCAATTTTTCCCTCTATATCCACAGACCTCAAATTGGGTTGACAACCGTCAAGCAACCAACTTCGAGTGCACACTAACTCCGTGTGACTTAAATTGTGGTTTTCTGTTAACGAACAGTAACGTGTATTATGCAAATCAAGATTTCAGGTATAACTCCCTGTAAAGTTGATTTGAATAATTTCGAGGGAAAAATTGTTCCGGGGCCGGGTATCGAACCCGGGACCTTTGGTTTAACGTACCAACGCTCTACCACTGAGCTACTCGGGAACTCTAACCGACACCGATCCAATTTTTCCCTCTATATCCACAGACCTCAAATTGGGTTGACAACCGTCAAGCAACCAACTTCGAGTGCACACTAACTCCGTGTGACTTAAATTGTGGTTTTCTGTTAACGAACAGTAACGTGTATTATGCAAATCAAGATTTCAGGTATAACTCCCTGTAAAGTTGATTTGAATAATTTCGAGGAAAAATTGTTCCGGAGCCGGGTATCGAACCCGGGACCTTTGGTTTAACGTACCAACGCTCTACCACTGAGCTACTCGGGAACTCTAACCGACACCGATCCAATTTTTCCCTCTATATCCACAGACCTCAAATTGGGTTGACAACCGTCAAGCAACCAACTTCGAGTGCACACTAACTCCGTGTGACTTAAATTGTGGTTTTCTGTTAACGAACAGTAACGTGTATTATGCAAATCAAGATTTCAGGTATAACTCCCTGTAAAGTTGATTTGAATAATTTCGAGGAAAAATTGTTCCGGAGCCGGGTATCGAACCCGGGACCTTTGGTTTAACGTACCAACGCTCTACCACTGAGCTACTCGGGAACTCTAACCGACACCGATCCAATTTTTCCCTCTATATCCACAGACCTCAAATTGGGTTGACAACCGTCAAGCAACCAACTTCAGTGCACACTAACTCCGTGTGACTTAAATTGTGGTTTTCTGTTAACGAACAGTGACGTGTATTATGCAAATCAAATCAGGGGTAGAGCGTTGGTACGTTAAACCAAAGGTCCCGGGTTCGATACCCGGCTCCGGAACAATTTTTCCCTCGAAATTATTCAAATCAACTTTACAGGGAGTTATACCTGAAATCTTGATTTGCATAATACACGTTACTGTTCGTTAACAGAAAACCACAATTTAAGTCACACGGAGTTAGTGTGCACTCGAAGTTGGTTGCTTGACGGTTGTCAACCCAATTTGAGGTCTGTGGATATAGAGGAAAAATTGGATCGGTGTCGGTTAGAGTTCCCGAGTAGCTCAGTGGTAGAGCGTTGGTACGTTAAACCAAAGGTCCCGGGTTCGATACCCGGCTCCGGAACAATTTTTCCCTCGAAATTATCCTTTGTATTATTTATTAGAGTACTTTATTTCTTCTACATAATTCCTTCTAATCATGTAATAGTCAATTAAATCCCACTCGAATTTTGATTTACTCTAGATAAATCAAAACCTCTAATAAAATTAATGTTTATAATAATCTTCTGCACAGTTTTTTTTAAGTTGGTTATTTAACGACACTGTATCAACTACTAGGTTATTTAGCGTCGATGAGATTGGTGATAGTGAAATGGTATTTGGCGAGATGAGACCGAGGATTCGCCATAGATTACCTGGCATTCACCTTACGGTTGGGGAAAACCTCGGAAAAAAATACCAACAAGAAAATCAGCCCAAGCGGGGATCAAACCAGCAAAACTTCAGACCGGCATGCATGCGCCTTAAACGAATTAGCCACGCCGGTGGTTCACAGTTTAACTTTAGAAGTGGGTCTCGTGTTGCTAATTTATTGCAGAAAAAAAGATAAAAAGAAAGAAAACGAGACAAAAGAAGAAAATATAATCAGGAAATAAATAAAAACGAAAAAGGAAGAGAGTTTCTTTCACGCTTTGACCTTGCAGTCAAGGAAGGACCTCGGTTTCCTGGATCAAACGAGACGATATAAAACATCGAAGTCATGAACGTGGCAGACACTTTCCCATTGAAAATTTTATGCATGCAGTAACAATAACAAACAGTTCTTCAGCAGTTTATGTTACATTTCTTCCATTCATTCACTCCAAAGGCGTACATGAACAAAATTAAATAATTTAATAAACACCTATGTAAAAGGATGAACATTTGTCCTCTGAAGTTCACACTAAACACGCCTTTTATGATGCCGAAAATCGACATATTTGAATTCATTTCAATAACACTCTTTATCTAAGAATGTATGGAACGACACTTGGTGGTGGAAACTCTTTGTCCTTTAGCGCGATTAAATTCTTTCTGACTATTTTGTTACGGCACGAGCCAAAAGCTAGAAAAACGCTTTATGTCAATTTCGTATACATGTCTGATACTTACTTACTGGCTTTTAAGAAACCCGGAGGTTCATTGTCGCCCTCACATAAGCCCGCCATAAGTCCCTATCCTGAGCAAGATTAATCCAGTCTCCATGATCTTATCCCACCTCCCTCAAATCCATTTTAATATTATCCTCTCATATACGTCTCAGCCTCCCCAAAGGCCTTTTTCTCTCCGGTCTCCCAACTAACACTCTATATATGCATTTCTGGATTCGCCCATACGTGCTACATGCCCTGCCCATCTCAAACGTCTGGATTTAATGTTCCTAATTATGTCAGGTGAAGAATACAATGCGTGCAGTTCTGTGTTGTGTAACTTTCTCCATTCTCTTGTAACTTCATCCCTCTTAGCCCCAAATATTTTCCTAAGCACCTTATTCTCGAACACCCTTAGCCTCTGTTCCTCTCTCAAAATGACAGTCCAAGTTTCACAACCATGCAGAACAATCGGATATATAACTGTTTTACAAATTTTAACTGTCGGGTTTTTTGAATGCAGACTGGATGACAAAAGCTTCTCAACCGATTAATAAGAGGCATAAGCTCTATTTATTCTGCGTTTAATTTCCTCCCCACTGTCATTTTTATTCGTTGTTGCTCCAAGATATTTGAATTTTCAACTTTTTCAAAGGGTAAAGTTCCAAATTTTATATTTCAATTTCATACAAAGTTCCCGTCAAGTGACATAATCATATACTTTGTCTTTTCCGGATTTTGCTTTCAGACCTAGGATATTTAATTTTAATTTGGCGTGCATTTTCCTTGAGAAGATCTACTATTAGGATGAACATGCAAATTCATGACTTATTTAGGAGTGGAAAAATTAATAAAAATCTCTCTTTTGGCATTGAAAAGCCATAAAAATTGTTTTAAAAAACGCAGGTAGAATTAAATTATAAATAAAGCCGCCATAAATAAGGGTTCGAATAGATCGGCCTATTAATCAATTCATAAAGAATAATCATTAAAAACCAATTGTGTGACAATTTGAAAGGAAAAAGGGAACATTAAGATAAATGATACGAAAACATAGGAAATAATTTACACTAAAAGTTTGTTGGGTACAAATAATTACTAATTATAGCTAAGGATGATTTTAACACATGAGATCCTATGGCATCAATCGTAGCATCGGAAATTTTAAATTGTTTACGTTGATTTAAAGTTTCTCATGGGATCGTGCCACGGCCACCAAACATGATCCCAAAAACTATCCAATGTGTGATGTGGTATTGTGCTCCAAGATGCTGACAACAAGGCTCATATATGACTTGTTTTTCACGACACACCTCTTGTGGCTGTTGCTCATGCATCTCGAAACGGATTGTGGGATCAAGAATGACACCCTTATCCTTCTGCCGATCAATTATGATGATATCAGCCCGTCTTGTAGAGCCATCAGAAGAGACGCAACCAACCTCCTCATAAACCTCATAGGAAGCATTCTGACGGATTGAAGCTGCGATGAGAGAACGAACCGTATTATGTCTGTTGATTCGGAGCAATTCTCCATGATGGCAGAAACCCAAGACGTGAGGAAGCGTTTCTTGCTCGTCGCAAATTCTGCAACGGGTTGAGTCAAGAGTTCTACCAGGCAGAGTACGTACAGGTATTGTATTACAGTTCATCTTAATGGCTTGCGTCCACTGACTGCTCGAAAGTCCCTTTTTGGTTGAGATCCACGAATTACCTTTCTTCCAGTGAGAATAGAAAACAACTCCCAAACCTTTACTTTTGAATTTGCTCCATTGATGAAAAGAATCTTCACGCAATGCTTTTCTTAGGTTTTGAGAATAAATACTTAAGATTCAATGTAAAACCGTCAAGTTTGTTTCAAAGATCGCTTTTGGTAATCCTTAAAATGTAATTTGACAGTGAAGGCTATTGCTTAGGTTGCTAAACATAGCGAGTACTTTGGGTTTTGTTCAACAACTAGGAGTAACAACTTTATCACTTCAGGATGACTGTGTAAAATAGTTTAATTAAATACGATTACTAAAAATATACTCAATAGAAATGGATTTGTTTTTAAAATGTCTGAATGGCTAATTTTAAATATTATTAACTCTAGCTGCATTATACATAATCTCGAATAGTAAAACGTGAATGAGTTTATTACCTTCCATAATAAATGCTGTAATTATTGTGTGCACGAGGAAGTTACATGCACAGAGACATCGAGTTTACTTCCTTTTGCCGCATACTGCACCAGCGTGCCTGAAGCTAATGTAACAAGCATGTCACATTCTCTCTAGCTACGTTCTCATTTGTAGCCTTGTACGTAATAAAAAGAAAGGGTGGCCAGAATGTTAACAATCCTTTCTTTGCATATGGCCCGCTCCACTACATGAAAGAACAGGGATGACATAAAAATATTTAATTAAGATTACTAAAATGTAAAATGTTTATAAGTAACTAAGCACGAGTCTTACTCCTTCAGGAATGGGATAGTTTATCTTACATTGTATTAGCCAGTGGCGTAGCATGAAATTTTAAGCAGGGGAAGCTAACTCAATTTGTCTTTCATGTACATATGAGAAAACGTATTACAAAAATATAGTCTTGAAATAAATAGTAGTCAATGTCAAGCCAGCAGTCCGAAGATTGGTTGGAACCTCATAAGTAACACCAACAAGGCATGACCTCAAATGGTACGTAGTAAAATATGATTTCACGGTTATACATATCTCTAACAATTAGACACGGTCATTTGTATTTTAAATCGCACTTTTGTTCGTAAATCAGTCTTGATAATAGAATTATCCTAAAAATTCAAGTAAATTAGTGTCAGGAACTGTTATTTCACTCATTATTTATTATATCAGCCACAATGCACACTAATACTTCAACTGAACACAACTCACGAAAGGGATAACTCGGAAACTAAATTATTTGCAATGTCGAAGCTAGCTTCTTGTGAGTCTTGCGACCAGAGTAGTTTAGTTAGAAACGGATGGAAAATCTGCGGGGTGGGTTACACAGAAGAAACCAGTCTGCTTGGAAGCTGGTGTGTGCAGGCTTCTTGTTTACTGCTGCATCACGAATCATCCTGAGCTGCCGCATCACAATATTTAACGCGTAAATAAAAATTCTATTCAAATTAATAAATGATTTTGTTCATAAACTGCAGGTTTATTATGAAATTATTATCAACTGGGGAAGCAGAGTTTTTAGCTCACATTGACGCTAAGCCACTGGTATTAGCTTGCATTCATTTCAAACTTACTAGCAATAAAATAAATAAAACTACGAAAATCTCAACTTTTTTTCATAGTTTTCCACTGTTAGGCCAATCAATTTCTCTATCAGTTACAAATGAAAAACTCTGACAATAACACTTTCTGTAACATTCTACTCAATGAATACTTGCGACATTTCTCTAATCATTAGTTTAATATTAATTTCATAACGATTTTTCGCTCAGATAACAGTTCTTATTTGTTATGACTAGAAGGGAAAAATTTACAGTAATATATTCTTGCACAATAACTGTGACTCTCTGCCAACACTAGGATAACATTTCTATTCTGAGTCTCAAGAATTTGTGCTGGTGTGCAATTGAAGCGTTGGGTCGAATAACGGTCTATGTTACAATCTGCAAACTGTGCAGGAGGAACAAAGATGTTACATCTTAATCCCGCTCATAAATTTACTATCGGACGGACAACATAGACCGTTATTTCTTCAATATGTTTTCTAACTAAGCGAAGTATACGATTGTATGTTATTGAAAGTCATATTACACATCATAGAAGTTTGTAACATTTTAGCTCCATAGAAATGCTACTCAGGAATACAGACAATAAACAGTTTTATACAATCAGAATATTATGAAATATACAAAATCAATAAAAAGGTTAAATTATGAACAAAATGTTTATGACATTTACTTTTAAATGCTATATATTAATATGAATTAACACCATGTAATTTATTAAAGTTGCATTCAATGTCATATTATCAATAAACATACAATAGCCTACTGGTCAAATAATAATAATAATCTTATTAAAAAGAATACTGCAGTATTGAGATGTAGGCACACCATAAAATTAATTAAAGTTGTAACAATAACGAATGAATAAAGAAAATTAAATATTACAATTGAGAAAATGTTGGGAGATGGAATTTGAACCCCTGTCCCGAATATTCAGTATCCATTCCAACAGATGGCTTATCTGTTACGTATAAATTTTATTAATAATGAAGACAATAACAAAAACAGTTTTTGAATGCTGACAGTAAGAGAGTAATACATTGTAAACAGCTCCTTTCTGACGTCAAGAGCAAGCTGTGAGCACATCTCCTTATAAGAATTTCCACAAATTTGTTTGGGAAACGGAACACCTTGATAAAATTCTAAGATAAACTATAGCGGTAAAATACAACATAGACCACTAACAGTAGGTAAAGTGTAAATTAAAATAAAGCAAATAAAATAGGCTACTACAAAAATAACAGACAGAAACTTACATTACTTGGGGGACCTTTCGCACTAACTTGCGACTTTGTCTTCCTTGTTGTATACTCAATACCACTATCCCTCAGCGACTTTCGTGACACATCTTTCCACTTATTAATATTAATTTGTCTGGATCCTTTTTTTTTAGATTTATTTATCCGGCCAATATCAACCATAGAAATCGTCACCGTCTTGCAGTCGTCCATTTTACGTAATAGATCAACCGAAACCTGATACACAGAGTTCAAGTACCCAGTATTCGTAAAGAGAACAAACTCCCGTGCAATAACTCCCGATACGATGTAAACAACTCGATACGCTAGAAGTGACTAGTGACGTAGACATGTACATTGTCGTTCTTCAGTAGTACCAACTTAACGTCTCGAAACAGTTATGGCAAGAAAAAAAGCCTTCGTGATCAGTGGAAGGCTAAAATATACAACGTCCCATTATTGGGGCATTGGGCATAAATAGGTTTTAATGAAAGTTGTAGTAATAAGAAGTGAATAAATAAATTTAAATATTACAGTTGAGAAGCTGTTGGGGGATGGAATTTGAACCCCTATCCCGAATATTCAGTACCCATCCCAACAGATGGCTTATCTGTTAAGTATAAATTTTCTTAATAATGAAGACAATAACAATCACAGAGAGTAATACATTTTAAATAGCTCCAGTCTGACATCAAGAGCAAGCTGTGAGCACATTTTCTTACAAGAATTTCCACAAATCTGTTCATGAAACGAAATTCTTTGATAAAATTCTAAGATAAACTAAAGTGGCAAAACACAACATAGTCCAACTAACACTAGGTAATTCATTCATTTAGCATTCCGCCCAAGGCCAGGTCTTTCACGGCAAACCCAGCTTTCTCCAGTTTTTCCTAATTTTTGCAATCCTCCTTGTTTTCTCATATGATCCATATATCTTAATGTCGTCATCTGATATCTTCTTCTACGCCGAACTCTTCCCCCGTTCACCATATCTCTCAGTGCGTCCTTCAGTAGACAGTACACTAGGTAAAGAGTAAATTAAAATACAACTAACAAAATACTGCAAAAATAACAGACAGGAATTTATATTACTTGGGGGATCTTTCGCACTAACTTGTGACTTCGTCTTCCTTGTTGTATACTCAAGACCACTATCCCTCAGCGACTTTCGTGACACATCTTTCCACTTATTAATATTAATTTGTCTGGATCATTTTTTTTTTAGATTTATTTAGCCGGGCAATATCTACCCTATAAATCGTCACTGTCTTGCAGTCGTCCATTTTACGTAATAGACCAACAGAATCCTGATACACAAAGTTCAAGTCCCCAGTATTCGTAAGGAGAACAAACTCCCGTGCAGTAACTCCCGTTACGATGTAAACAACTGGATACGCTAGAAGTGACTAGTGACATAGACGGTTGTTCCAGCCAAGAAATTCATGGTTGTGACTCGTGTAGAAGCGCGTCTGATACAGACATTGAAAAACAATTTTTGTGACAGCTGTGTAAGATTATATCGAGCATTATTCCATTAAAAATTCGACTTTGAAAGATTGCAACATAGACCGTTATTCGGCTCAACGCTTCAATTAAAAAAAATCGTCAAGCAAACTCTGTAAAGTATCTTTGTTATCAAGTGAATTCCCTTGAAAATTATTTGATAGATAACGGATGAGGCGGAAATCTGAGGACGCAAGATCAAAAGACTTTAAGGGATGTAGATTCACCACCCAAAGCGGTCCAAAGTTTAAGGATTTCCTCGACCCATGATCTTCAATTTAGACAGGGTGTTTCAAAAATACGGGGCATAATTTCAGGTATGTATTTCCCACTTGTAGACAATCAAAATAGTTCATTACAACATGTGTCCGGAAATGCTTCATTTCCGAGTTATGGCCGTCAAAACACTGAAATTCACAGGAACGTTTTTCTTTCCGCAGTTCGTTGTCATTACAGAAGATTTTCAAAATGTCCACCTCCTGCTTGAATACAGACCTCACATCGATGTCTCATTGACCTGCGAACACGATCCCAAACTCCAGGAGTATTGCGTATGTCCTCAGAACATGCCACAATTCGATTCCGAAGAGATTCCAAATCAGGCATCGAAGACGAATAAACCAATGATTTTAAATGGCCCCACAAGTAGAAATCGAGAGAGTTCAGATCAGGTGAGCGTGGAGGCCAAGCAATTGGGCCACCTCTACCTATCCATCGATCAGGAAACCTTCGATCCAAGTACCGGCGAGTCGTACGACTGAAGTGTGCAGGAGCGCCATCATGCAAGAAGTGAATGTGTTGACGATTTATCAGTAGAGTGTCTTCTAAAACATGAGGTGTGTACGCCTGCCCCGTAAGTCTGTTTGATTTGAATACATGTCGCACAGTCTAACGCCTACACAACACTGAATGTAACCTTCGTCTCGGAATGAACTGTCAAAGTGCCCTCTTAATGTCTCCTTTGACGGCAACGACCTGCGGAAAGAAAAACGTTCCGGTGAATTTCAATGTTGTGAAGGCCATAACTCGGAAATAAAGCATTTCCGGACACATGTTGTAATGAACTATTTTGATTGTCTGCATGTGGGAAATACATACCTGAAATTATTCCCCGTATTTTTTAAACACCCTGTATATTATTTAACCATTCCTACTTCTAAAACTTCCTAAAGATCTTTCCTGTTTCCAAATATGCTTATATAATAAATTCTTGTACTACTTGCCATTCAATATCGAATGGCATATACTATATGAGGAACTGCCTAATAGAAGTCGGTCGACAGTTGGGATTTTGGAAAGACACTGCTCGCTTTTCTGCGTTGGACACGAATGCCATATTCAAAACAGACATGGTGAAACCAAACGTTTTAATGTTGACCGATTCTAAAACAGTTGTACAACGTACACATTAAATAGTAATTAAAAAAAGTCGCGAAATTGTAACAAATGACAGAATAAACTACGAGAGCTACACAAAGTGCCGTAATTTCTGTTCAGTAATTTTAATTGCTAGCTACTTACACATCATACCAGGTAAAGTGAATTACAGTTTTACAATTACTGGCCAGTTGTTTCTAATTTGCTGAAATTAAAATAATTATTTCGGTTTAAAATTTCCACCACAGTCCACAAGTCACAGTAAAATACGGAGTTATTTTATGAGACCACCTGCACTGCACGCTGACCACGGATTTGACCCAGCATTCACGTTCACCTCTGCGTTGCCATACACAAAATTCTGAAGAACGGTTATGGAAGTTCAAGAAGTAAAAACTATTTTTCTCTTTCTTTACTTTTTATTTTTCTTTCAGGTGTTAGTTACCAAAAGCATTCCTTCAGATAACAATAATAATAATAATAATAATAATAATAATAATAATAATAATAATAATCTATATTAATAATAAATCTGTAGCCGAAATTTTTCTGGTAATTTTCGATTTTCCAAAAATAATTGGTCCTAAGATATATAATTAATCACCCTGAAACCGAAAATCGCTTTTTTGAAATTTTTGTTTGTATGTATGTCTGTCTGTATGTATGTTTGTTACCTTTTCACGCGATAATGGATGAACTGATTTCGATTAAAATTGGAATATAAATTATATTTGTTGTAACTAGATTTTAGGCTATATGGCATTCAAAATACATTATTTAAAAGGGGGGTTATAAGGGGGCCTGAATTAAATAAATAGAAATATCTCGCTTATTATTGATTTTTGTGAAAAATGTTAGATAACAAAGGTTTCTTTAAAAATAATTTGCGATACGTTTTATTCCCTGAAAATTTTTGATAGGACTGATATTTAATGAGATAAATGAGTTTTAAAATTAAAATAACTGCCATTTAAAGCAGTATAATGAAATAAAAAAAAATTACTTCGTCTATAAGGGGCCTTGGACAGCAACAATCGAAAGCTATGAAAGATAGCCTACAGAGAATGTTTCTCTGTTTGTATGAAGTAATATCGGAAGCTAAATTAACCGATTTGTACAATTAATTATTATTTCACCATTGGAAAGTGTAGTTTCTCTAGATGGACATAATGCTATAATGTTATTACAGTAACTTCTGATATAATATAATGTAATAAAACAAAATATAATATAATATATGTAGGCCTAATGTAATATTATATAATATAATTTCAATTATTTGAAGGGTTCAGAACCATAGTGGGCCAAACGCCATTTACTGAATACGTAGAAAACAAAGGTTAAAATTAAGTTATTACTATAATTCAACGGAAACCTATAACAAGTAAAATAAAATATACACATTAAATCTAAATGATGTCAATGTTCATTAAACTATGGTAGCATGTAATAAAAATTAGAAACATGTTAAAGGAATTGTCATTTCACCAATGAGTGATCTCTTTACCAAAATGATCGCATTTTAATTAATTGGATGCAATTTAAATTAAGTAACATATTAAACGATTTATCCTTCTATCAAACACGAATGTTCCGTGGATCAAATGTCCTATTTTAATTATGTAATTACTTTATATTTATTTCTAACGGGTGCAGCGGAGCGCACGGGTACGGCTAGTAATAATAATATATGTCCGGCTTCACAGCGAGAATGGTCGCCTTCCGGTTCCTAGTTTTCCATCTTCTTCTGTCCTCCCAATCACCGTCTTGTAACTCTCTCTGTGACATAGCATTATTAACTCCTTTAATCCATATATCTTGCGGTTGCCCTCTTCTTCTTCTCCCATTTGTATCCCATTTCGGCAGTCTTTCGTTTTCCATCCGCTGAACATGTCCGTACCAAATTAACTGTCTTCATTGTATTTCTTCGATGACTGTTTTCTCTTTACGCACAAGTCTTCTAATATCCTCGTTCTTAACCGTATCTAGTCTTGTCTTCATGGCTGATCTTCTCAGGAAATCCATTTCAGTAGATAGAAGCTTATTTTTCACACGCTCAGGTATCTGCCAAACTTCATATCCATAGAGTAATGTGCTCTTAACTATGTGGTCATATATCATCATTTTTTTTTTGTCCTAATGTTCTTCTGCCGCAGAATAGAATTTAGTGTTCCTGTAACTTTCCTGGTGTTAATTATTCTTGAATTTATCATATTTTCATATCTTCCTGTATTATCAAATTTTGCTCCTAAATACGTGAATTCGTTACATGATTTTATTGTTATATTATTACTCAAATTCAGATTTTTACTTATACCCCCCTATACACAAATATTCAGTTTTATCCCAGTTTATTGTCAAACCCATTTTGTGTATTCCTCGTGTAATTTTCTCATCACATATTCTATATCTTCCTCCTCTTGGGCAATTACCACCTGATCATCAGCATGGAGGATTGTAAACAGCATTTTATAATCTTCAGGTATTCCCATATTTCTGCATTTTCTTCGCCATGTAGTCAAAGCAGTATCCAAATATATATTAAACAACAATGGTGACATATTACACCCTTGTCGTAGGCCTTTATTAACTTTAAAATTTTCACTAAGATCTGAGCCTTGCTTAATCCTGGATTGTGCATTATGACTTAATACTTTAATTACTCTTATTGCTGATGGATTGATTCAATAATAATAATAATAATAATAATAATAATAATAATAATAATAATAATAATAAGATGGATGGGTGGGTGGACAGAGAGACAGACAGACGGACGGACGGACGAACAGACAGACAGACAGACGGACGGATGGATGAACGGATGGACTGATAGATAGATAGATAGATAGATAGATAGATAGATAGATAGATAGATAGATAGATAGATAGATAGATAGATAGATAGATAGATAGATAGATAGATAGATAGATAGATAGATAGATAGATAGATAGATAGATAGATAGATAGATAGATAGATAGATAGATAGATAGATAGATAGATAGATAGATAGATAGATAGATAGATAGATAGATAGATAGATAGATAGATAGATAGATAGATAGATAGATAGATAGATAGATAGATAGATAGATAGACAGGTAGGTAGATAGATAGATAGATAGATAGATAGATAGATAGATAGATAGATAGATAGATAGATAGATAGATAGATAGATAGATAGATAGATAGATAGATAGATAGATAGATAGATAGATAGATAGATAGATAGATAGATAGATAGATAGATAGATAGATAGGCAGGCAGGCAGGCAGGCAGGCAGGCAGGCAGGCAGGCAGGCAGGCAGGCAGGCAGGCAGGCAGGCAGGCAGGCAGGCAGGCAGGCAGGCAGGCAGACAGACAGACAGACAGACAGACAGACAGACAGACAGACAGACAGATAGATAGATAGATAGATAGATAAATAGATAGATAGATTTATTCGTTCCGTAATATTCTTACATTTGCTTTATAGCATAGAATAAAGAACATGTCCAATTCTTACGTTTAACAATAAAATGCAATACACATGAAATGCAAATATGAAATATGTACAGAATTAGTACCTTAATAACAATAATATTTTATACAATGTAATATGTTCACCATTTAATAGTATTATAATATTTACACACTACTGTGAAATGTCAAGAATTCATCTACAGAATAGAAAGTGTGAGATATTAAGTAATTTTTTAGTTTTGCCTTAAATAATGCAGGGTTTTGGCTATGATTCTTAATGTCTTCAGGAAGACTATTGAAAATTTTTATCGCCATGAAACGTACTCCCCTTTGAAAGCATGATAAATTTGATGATGGCGTATGAAAATCAATCCTTCTGCGGGTATTTATACTATGTACGGCTGAGTTAGTTGGAAAATTTTCTTTATGACATAAGAGGAAATTTATTGTAGAGTATATGTATTGATTTGTTAAGGTTAGAATCTCTAATTTTTTAAAAATAATCTACATGGTTCTCTAGCCTTTGCTCCAACTCTTATTCTAATGGCTCTTTTTTGTAATAAGAATATATTTTTACTATCTACAGAATTTCCCCAAAATATTATTCCGTAGGACATAATGGAATAATAATAATAATAATAATAATAATAATAATAATAATAATAATAATAATAAAAATAATAATAATAATAATAATTTACTAAAGATGTTATATTAATTGGTCCAACAGAATAATATCTGTTATAGTGGCAATTAATATTTGAGAACAAAAATTCGCTCCGGGGCCAGGGATCGAACCTGGGTCCTTGGTCCTACGTACCAAGCACTCTGACCATTGAGCTACGCCGAATTCAATCCACAGCTCCGTATCGAACTCTCCTCCTACAGTGTTATTTCCCTTTTGTGGCCTGACTCAAGTTAATAATAATAATAATAATAATAATAATAATAATAATAATAAAAATAATAATAAAAATGGTTATTTGAGAATTAAGTGTTATTAAATGTTTCAAGATAGATGGTTCATTGAAAATTTGCAGCTAAGCAGAATGACTCGATTAGATGTAAACAATTTAACATTGTTACCGAAGTAGTGGCTTTCAGGAGGACATTTTTACTATTATATTCGGTTAACATTTAGTTCTTATTCCAGTAAAGGTCCACTAGGAATGGAAGCAATATTTTCCATTATTTTAAGAAGGCTATACAGGGTGTTCAGAAAAAAAACTATCCAATATTTTAGGAGGTGTTAGTATGCATCAAAACAAGAAAAAATGTCTAATAAACATGGGTCCTACAACACATACTTTCTGAGATTTGTACACTTGTTCATAGGAGGTGCTCAATGTGACGTCCATTCTTGGCAATGCATTTCTCCGCCCTTCTGCGTAAGGAATCACGCACTCTTTGAAATTGACCTGGTTGTTCTTGATAACGAAAAGTCTAGAGTAACAATAGGAGTTTTGTCAGGATCCGTCTGTGCTTATCTATTTAACAAATATTATTAGTTTACAATATTTGTCACATATATTTAGTTTTTAACGTTTTCGGCTCAATTAAGCCATCTTCAGAAAAGTTTATGCCCATATACACGAAAGTAGTACATGTGTATGTGATACAAATAAATAAACCAATTAAATTACATCTCTGTAGAAGTAGGTGAACATACAATGAATTAAAACATTATTGTATTAAAAACAGGGCTATGTGAGCTATAATCAATAATATACTGTCTTTGTTACAAGAATGTATGTAGTCACACCTCCCCCAGTTAAGCATGAGATCTGATTGTAAATGTAGTGAGGACTTTTCCGAACATTGGAGCTCAATCTCTTGCCTCTCGATATCAATTAATCGCATCTTCACATTACGCCATATATTCCTCCTGTTATTAACACCTCTATCCCACACCCATCTCATTTCTATATGATGCAGCCATCTCTGCAAGTTATAAACCCATCCTTTTTCCCAATCCTCTCTTTGGTGAACTTTGTAGAAAATTGACCATGGGACTGTTTCACAATGTTTACAATATTTGTAAATTGTAAACTTTGCTTGTAAATTGTAAACTTCTGTTTCACAATCTTTGTTTGTAATGTTGAACTTTACAAAGGAAATAAAATCTTTACAAATTAAATTTTGCTCACTTTACAAGTATTCTGTTTCACAATGAAGAGTAATTTTACAAACGTGTAAATTTTGCAAGTCTTTCAGGTGAAGCTCCCTGTAAAGCTGATTTGAATAATTTCAAGGGAAAAATTGATCCGGGGCCGGGTATCGATCCCAGGACCTCTGGTTGAACGTACCAGCGCTCTACCACTGAGCTACCCGGGAACTCCACCCGCCACCGTCTCAACTTTTCCCTTTATATCCACACAACTCGCGTGGGCTGACGAAACGCCAGAAACCCACAACGAGTGCACATAATCTCTGTGTGACTTGGAATTGTGGTTTTCTGTTAACGTACACAGTAACGTATATATTATGCAAATCTAGTCTTTCAGGTGAAGCTCCTGTAAAGCAGATTTGAATAATTTCAAGGGAAAAATTGTTCCGGGGCCGGTATCGATCCCGGGACCTCTGGTTGAACGTACCAGCGCTCTACCACTGAGCTACCCGGGAACTCCACCCGACACCGTCTCAACTTTTCCCTTTATATCCACACAACTCGCGTGGGCTGATGAAACGCCAGAAACCCACAACGAGTGCACATAATCTCTGTGTGACTTGGAATTGTGGTTTTCTGTTAACGTACATAGTAACGTATATATTATGCAAATCTAGTCTTTCAGGTGAAGCTCCCTGTAGAGCAGATTTGAATAATTTCAAGGAAAAATTGTTCCGGGGCCGGGTATCGATCCCGGGACCTCTGGTTGAACGTACCAGCGCTCTACCTCCACTGAGCTACCCGGGAACTCCACCCGACACCGTCTCAACTTTTCCCTTTATATCCACACAACTCGCGTGGGTTTACGAAACGCAAGAGACCCACACCGAGTGCATACAATCTCTGTGTGACTTGGAATTGTGGTTCTCTGGTAAGGTATACAGTGACGTATATATTATGCAAATCTAGTCTTTCAGGTGAAGCTCCCTGTAAAGCAGATTTGAATAATTTCAAGGGAAAAATTGTTCCGGGCCCGGGTAAAAATTGTAAAATCAGCACATTTTTACAATGCCTCTGAGATGTGTAAAGTTTGATATTGCTACAAATTATGCATAAATACAATAAAGAAATAATTGTTAAATTAATTTTTGAGTAACTGGATAATATTAAGAATTAAACTAAAGCAGTTTTGATGTTATTAAGGAGTTCTAATGACTCAGGCAAAAATATTGAATTTAAGCCTAATCAAACGGAGACGTATACGTAAAATTCTCCGGGCAAGAATTAATAACACGTTCGTATCATTGTATAAATTTAATGAAAGGTTTCGAATGAGTCCCGCGCTATACTTAAGAATACCGCGTAAGTATTTATACGAAGACTGTATTTAATAAATACTCGCACTTAATAAAGAAGTTCCTTGCATAAAAATGAATAATTCAATAATGCAATAGCGACACTACTTACGCGGTATCCTGAAGTCGTTTCGAGTCCCATTTCGCTGGAATCTTTCCTACAAGATACGGGACATCATATCCAACATCCAAAAGAGAAAAGTGATGCCCTAACCTCAAAGCGAGAACTGTATTGTTTTGCATTGGATGCATACTAGCTGTCAGTTCCGTGGGTTAGCAGATAAGCACGGAATTTCTAAGATATCAGTGTGCAAAAGTGCCCACAGGGTAGTTGATGTTGTTAAAAGAGTTAAATTCAGGGGCAGGTTTTGATCACCAAAATGTTATTTACTATAGCACAAAATTTTTATGCTGCTGATGGGATCACTAATGTTTGAGAGGTTAGGAATGCAACATTAATAAATACTGATGGATCAACACAAAAAATTAAGCTGATTTTGTGTTTAGACATCGTAATTATTTTATCAATTGCATATTTGTACGTGGACCAAATCTGTTATTTACTTATTTGACTGAATTTTGTGCTAACTTTGGTTTTTTTTAGTAGGTTATTTTACGACGCTTTATCAACATCTAAGGTTATGTAGCGTCTGAATGAGATGAAGGTGATTATGCCAGTGAAATGAGTCCGGGGTCCAACACCGAAAGTTACCCAGCATTTGCTCATATTGGGTTGAGGGAAAACCCCGGAAAAAACCTCAACCAGGTAACTTGCCCCGATCGGAAATCGAACCCGGGCCACCTGGTTTCGCGGCAGACGCGCTCACCGTTACACCACAGGTGTGGACGCTAACTTTGGTCATTTAAGTAATAGACGTATTGGTATACTCGACCAATCACATCACACGAAACTCCATTGTCGCCAATATATAAAAATCTAAATACTTTTAATTTTTTAAATTAATACTTTATATTTTCTGTTGGTGAAATATGAATCAGCAAGCTTAGAATAATCTATTTTAGTACAAAATATAAACATGTGTATCGATAGTAGTAAAAATACAGCGACTTCAGCACTGCTTCTTAGCGATTTTTGTAAACTGTCGTTGGCGATATTGTGTAACCAATAATGCGTATTTGTAAATTTCTTTAGCTGAATTTGTAAAGTTCGTCAGACTTTACAAACTAATAAAATAGCATTGTGAAACTCAATTTACATGCATTTGTAAACTTTTACTTGTTATTTGTAAATTGTTAATTTGTAATTTGTAAGGATTGTGAAACGGGCCCCAGGTTAAAGAAATAAACTATTGAAAATATGTGTGTTTGTTCGTCTGTCCCACCTGCACTTTTCATGATTGTAACAGCAGAAATGTTACTATTTTTTGTCTTCCCAGGTGTGCGAACATATTAAAATGTCAATTGATGGACCCCACAAATAATCAGGACGTTCACTAAACAACGAATAATTTTACTCGGAGAGTGTAGTAGGAATTTTCGCAGAGTTGTATAAATGGCGGCACAGTACATCACCTGAAAGCACAGTGTGTATTGACTTCGTGACTTATTGGGCTCTGCAGTGATTTCACCGCACAGAACATTGACCACCGACCAGTCAATAGAAACACCTACACGGCACAGGTAAACGAACATTACCAGATAATGGATGTGCGCCCATATTGCCACCAGAAGGGCTGTAACACAAATACTGATGCCATTTAGTACCATTTGCACCCCTCGCCTACATGTCAAGTCAGGCGACTTCCTACCTGTGTGGGTGCTATCACTGCGATTGAAATACGTGTAGCCTTGGTTATAAAGAGCTCAGGAGATCATTGTTGTTAGGGGTGATGAGCATGAAATTTCGCTTTAATCGAAGGGATTATTGGCAAGCCGAAGGTATGGGGTATGTACTATGTTGTAGTACGCTGACGTCAATATAATAGTAACTCGATTAATTCTTAAAAATTCCATGCATATAGCCTAATATGTGCATCATAATGTTCAATATTGAATACTTAGTGTAATTTTGCTAATGAAATTCACAGGAAAACTTTAAAAGCTGTCGAATGTACGGCTTGGTATAAACTACTGCATTGTTCGCACATTGGTTTCTGCAAACATTTCTAAGCTGGTCATATTAATACTTATGAAGACTATCAAAAGTAATATTACTTTGTAAGTGTGTATTGGGCCTAGTGGCTCGTCACGATCTCTTGCCAACGCTTGAACGGTCTGCCCAAGGATCTCTTGCCCACAGGATGGTAATTTAAAATTCGGCGTGGAATTCTAGAACGAGGCATTCTGATGACATGTGATCTCCAGTTTTGTCTGTATTTTTTATTATTATCCAATTTAATAAACCCTATTTCACCCTGAGGTATATTAGGGTTATAGTTGCCATCAAAATACATATTTTATAAACAATGAACAATAATAAAATTATAATACAAAATTGTGGTCAAGGTTACAATTCACATGAATTATGTACAAGAATGCACCTTAATGAAAGACTGGATCGTTTCATAAAGCCTCAAGGCACGTCTCTATATTTATATCTAATGGTTATAGGAAGAAATAAATAAATATACAGGGTGTTTCAAAAATACAGGGGCATAATTTCAGGTATGTATTTCCCACATGTAGACATTCAAAATAGTTCATTACAACATGTGTCCGGAAATGCTTCATTTCCGAGTTATGGCCTTCACAAAATTGAAATTCACCGGAACGTTTTTCTTTCCGCAGATCGTTATCATTACAGAAGATGTTCAAAATGTCCACCTCCTGCTTGAATACAGACCCCACATCGATGTCTCATTGACGTGCGAACACGATCCCAAACTCCAGGAGTATTGCGTATGTCCTCAGAACATGCCACAATTCCATTCCGAAGGGATTCCAATAGTCTCCAGACAGTCGTATGAGAAACATTGACTTGCAACGCTACCCTTCGTGTGCTGATAGAAGGAGTCATGTTCACAGCCTCCAGAATCTCCTCCTGTACTTCTGGAGTTGTAGATCTTGGTCGTCCCCTTCCCAAACCAGGAGAGTTAAATTTTCCATACTCGCACAGACGGTAATGGAGACGTACAAATGTCTTCCGATCTGGACATTGTCGCTGTGGGTATCTCTCCTGGTACAAACGACGAGCCATCGCAGCATTGCCGTCCGCCTTACCGTACCTACATGAAGTGTATCTCTGCCAGTTCTTAATTTGAATACATGTCGCACAGTCTAACGCCTACACAACACTGAATGTAACCTTCGCCTCGGAATGAACTGTCAGCGTGCCCTCTTAATGTCTCCTTTGACGGCAACGACCTGCGGAAAGAAAAACGTTCCGGTGAATTTCAATGTTGTGAAGGCCATAACTCGGAAATAAAGCATTCCCGGACACATGTTGTAATGAACTATTTTGATTGTCTACATGTGGGAAATATATACCTGAAATTATGCCCCGTATTTTTGAAACAGCCTGTATATATATAAAATGGCTATTAAGCATGTTATTTTAGAAGCAATAAACAGCTATACTAAGATATGGCTTAAAATTTGCGAATTAAATACATTATTTAGTAACAACAATTGACAATAATAAGGTATTACAAGAAATGGCTCAAAATTTGAAATCAAATGCGTAATTAAATAAAAATTAAAACCAATAGTACAATTATAGTATGCGAAATTGAAGACTTACAGTTTCATTATAGTTGATTAGAACTAATACGATTTTTTTCCCGGAATAATTTAACATTTTACAGTCTCACGAATATTGTATTCAAGAAGGACATGAAATACTTATATGATTTGGAGTTGGTAAGTATATTGGTTAACGGTTTGGTAAATGTATAATTTAAAGTGTTCAGTAACAACTCAAGCTCGTATCTTTCACGGCAAAAGGCTGGACAATCATATAATACATGTTTGACATCTTGAGATTCCTCCCCACAAATGCAAGTTGCATCGTCTTTAATATGGAATCTATTTAAGTATTCCCCGAATTTTCCATGCCCAGTCAAAAACTGTGTCAGTACGAAATTTGGTGTTATTACTTTACATTTATTACGATCACAGACCGTTGGAAAATACAGCTCCTTTGCAAGAATTCCCTTATCACTATTGACCCATCTTTCGTTCCATTCTTGCATATAATGTTCTTTGGCTACTTTTTTGAATATATATGATATCGGACACAAATTGTACGACAGTGGCACATCAGAGTTGGCTGCCATCTTTGCCAATTCATCGGCTCTCTCATTTCCAACTATCCCAGAATGCCCTCTGACCCAAGTTATACAAATATGGACGGCACTTTTCATTATTAAAGTTCTTATCTCTGAGGCTATAATGTTAGTGTTATATTTATCACTAATTGATATTACGGCTGACTGCGAGTCAGTGTGAACGCAAGCGCTGTAACCAGACTGACTACAGCATTTGATTGCTTCTCGCAAAGCTAATAGTTCCGCCTGAAACACTGAGCACTCTGAGGAGAGTCTGAAGATGGCTGTGTGTTCGCTGTCGTTCCTGTAGGCGACAAAGGCACAGCCTACTTTGGCATTTCTGATTTGTCTGTATTTCTGTAGGTATTCAAAATATCTTGAAGTATATGCATAAATTGTATTAATATTCTGCGCTATCCGTTTTTAATTATACCTTCTTCTTTCATCCGATGTTTATTGAAATTTTGAAACAAAACAATTGATTTAATTTAAGGGATTGGGGTAACTACGTATTGAGATATGATGTTACTACAACTATAACAACAGCGAATGTCTGGATGAAACACAATCTAACAATGAAAGTCACTAGAAGACACGTTTTAAAGCCGAAACGAAATAAATAATATTAACATAACAGATCGATTGCACATTTTAAGCATAAAATTAGCACACGAATAGATTCAAGTAAAGATTTCAGTGGACATTATTACCACCCCTAATTCCGCCTGCGAAACCAATAAATACCTCCCACATGCTTTGACTGCTATTTATATGAAAGAGTACGATGAAAGAGTAATGGAACGGAGAAAACTCTCCGGCGCCGGGATTTGTACCCAGGTTTTCAGCTCTACGTGCTGATGCTTTATCCACTAAGCCACACCGAACATCCACCCCGGCGTCGGACAGAATCGTCTCAGATTAAGTTCCAACTCTTGGGTTCCCTCTAGTGGCCGCCCTCTGCACTACGTCATAGATGTCTATTAACGCAAGACTGAAGTCGACACATGTGCTGAGGTGCAGTCGTTATGAGTGACTAGCTGGCCGGGATCCGACGGAATAAGCGCCGTCTTTCGCATATCATATATATTATTATAATGTACCGAAGTACATGTGATATTTCCATGCAGATATTCTGCGTCATTGCTCTTTCATCGTATGATGACGCAGAGTATCTGCATGGAAATATATGTACTTCGGTACATTAAAATAATATATATGCTATTTGGACTGCCTAAACAAAAATGAACGGCTTAAATCAGACACTCTGCACCATTTTCTGTATTAGTTATTAAAACTATTACTCATATTATAAGAAATTCTCTATAAAGGTGAAGGTGATATCGATGTTACATACGAGTGGTTCATTAGGATCCTTCATTTTATTTCCTTCTTTAAATTGTTCACCCATGCATAGCAACTGGTTTTACAAGAGAAGATAAACCCTTGGGATATTAAGCCAGCTTACCTTTGTTCTCAGTTTCTTTGCTGTATACGTACTGTATAGCTTCCGGCTTATACCGGACACACACTGAGAAAGCAACGAAAATTAGAAAAAATTCTGAATATGATATTTAACTTCTCCGACCCACAAGAGTCTGGAACTACTGGTTGCTCATTTAATTTCCTTCTCTGTTAAAAAGTCAGGATTTGTATACAATGATAAAGCAGCAATGTTTCCACATAGAATACTTGTGAGTAACTCGATTATACAGAACGGGATTACAGTCCTAGATTTTTACAAGGTTTCATTTATCATTGACAAGCAATAGATTGGTCAAGATAGGTCTATGATACGATTGAATGCTCCGATATTTCACTGAAACTAGTTCTAGATCACAACTATTTGATCACAATCGAATGATAGGTACCTAAAACGAACGCCGTACGAAATGTTATACGGGTTTTTATGTAATTACATATTATATTCCTTCCAACCTAACCGTATATAAATAACAAATATTTGCAAACCCTGTAATTACCATTAATATATTAAAATTTGATACTACATATTTTTACATATTTACCCCACATTACATATTATGGTTTGGTTTTACATAAATCTACATATTTAGGGGTATTATTCAGTTTTACTTCTCTAAAAGGGGGGGAAACCTGCTGAGGAAGTTTTCAATTTGAAATATGCAGATTTGAAAAGCCTTTTTACCTACCCGAGAAAGGATATACTTCGGGACGAAACATAACGTCCTTAGTTCCAGGGAGTAATAGAGGCACTCACTCATTTCAGCTGTTACAATCATGAAAAGTGCAGGTAGGACAGAAAAACAAACACACATATTGTGAATAGTTTATTTCTTTAACCTGGCGTCACAGAAATAAAGTCCACCGCGCTCTGGATAAACGGTTAGGATACCTGATCGTGAAACGAACGGGCCCAATTTCAATCCTGGTAAGAAGAAGTTACCTGATTGAAGTTTTATTCGGATATTCCTCAACCCATGAAGAGCAAATGCTGAGTAATAGCACAGTCTAGTATATACAGTCAAGAAGCTCAATATGTAACAAATATGCATCCATAGATAGTTGCAAACCACTAGGATCGCTACTCATTATACCCCACCACAAGACATCTTTATGTTCTTCTTCTTATACAGTTTCACTTGCTAGAAATTGGAACTCGCTACCGAGTGATGTAAGGGGTTGTTGGACAATAAGTTCATTTAGGCCAAATTACATAACTTCTTACTTAACAAATTAATTATTGATTAATTGATTATTGATTGAACAGAAAACAGACTACAAAGACATCTCAACACACAAAAACACAAACAAATAAATACGACCACACAGTTGTATACAAACTCACATGTAATAGTTGCGATAAGTTCTACATAGGACAGACAGGCAGATCATTCCAAACCCGCTACAAAGAACATATTAAAGCAATAACCAGAGGACACAATACATCTACATACGCCGATCACATAACCAATGCTAATCATACATACAATGACATAAATGCGGATATGAAATCCTACACATACAACCCAAGAACCAAAAACTCAACACACTAGAACAATACGAAATATGCAAACACACTAAAACACACCCCGATCAAATTCTCAACACACAAATCAATTTCAGTACACACACACACTATTTGACTCCACTCTTCAATACCTTTCAACAATCAAACACACCCACATAACAGGCAGAGAAGTTCGAGATGACGCCGAGATCTAGTAGGCTCTGAGGATGGTGCGTGAAGCACTGAAACAGCTGTAAGCCCACAAACTCACATAATTAACACGAGTAAGTCCGCTAGTTAATCAATTGATTAATATTTGTTATTTATAATGAAACTAACATTTGTCCATTCTTATTATTATTATTATTATTATTATTATTATTATTATTATTATTATTATTATTATATTATTATTATTATTAATTTTTCTAAATAGATTACAAAACATCTAATGGCAAAATTTAATTACATTAATATGAGAATAATATTATCACTATTATTATTAATTAATTAATATTAATTAATATTCTCATATTGGAAATATATTTCAGAATTATATTTTGTCTCCCCGTAACATAGTTCTAGTAAACTTATATTAAATTAATTCTAATCATTTCACTAGCTATCTCAAATTAATTATAATTTATTGAATGAAACTAGCTCATAATTAAGTTACTACTTTATCTTATAGGTTTATCCAAATTTAAATATGTACCGGACGTTAAAATAAAATTGAAAAATTTTCCTAGAGAGTCTTTTAAGTGTAGTGTAAATATTCGTAATTTAAATAATATTGTACTGATTAAGGCTGGTTGAGTACAAGAGAAGGCCTTATGGCCTTAACTCTGCCAGCGAAAATAAAACATTCTATTCTATCCCATTCTATTCTATCCTACTATCACCTCATTACAGACAATGCGAAATGGTACCTGCACAGTCTATTGTTCCTAGCAACCTCAACAACTCAAGCTTCATGACTGTATATACTAGACTGTGCTAATAGGGTGGAGAGAAAATATGAAGTTTATGGAGTCAAAATGTAATGCCAGGGAAAAGTTGAGCGGTGATATCATAAAGAACAATGCAAAATATATTTTTTCTAGATCAATATTTAGAGGTGCCCCAAGAGCATCATATTTTGAAATTTCCATAAAATTTTGGGGTTCAGATTTTTAGCGAGAGAATATTCTCCAGTGATTTAATCTGAACAGGATAACATGTTAAAAAAATACATGTGAAAAGACTCTGCATATTTTGGCCCCCTCTTGTTTCATTTTGAAGTGTCATAGAAACCTCAATTTATAAGAAAATTGGGAATAATCACAAAACTCTTAGGTACCGGTATGATATAATTCATATAATAAATTCTTCTTATCTTGCAGGGTATTTAAATACGGACATCATTTTAAGAATTTATCTAATGTTAATACTAGAAATCTCTGACCTTCTATCCTATACTCGCAATGACAGAGGACTGAACCCATCACAATTAAATACCTATCATCACGTAATGAAATACTATTTATAAGTAAAAATGAATTAAAATCTGACTTCAAATCAAAAGAATCTGCTGTTGGAGAGATTTCAGAAGGAGTTGCTAACAGAATATCGCCCCTTTGTAAAGTCTAGTAGCTGGGCTGTCTTAGCACTTTTCTGAAAACATTAATTTCTATTAGGAATTGGACGTCTATGTAATATTATACAACTGTATAAAATAACTTAAATAAAAGGGCCTCGTTAAGTAATTAACTGTCCCGTGATTTCCCCTCCCCCTTTCTACAACCCTGCAACAAAATCACTTGAACGGACAGTAGATAGCATTTCTGGGTAATTTTAACTTTTCGGATCGGGCAGAAGTGAAGATTGAATTTACAGTACGTAAGGTACTCTTTTATAGAGTAGGTACAGAATTATTCCAACATGAGTTACTAGTACGAAGGACGAAATTGCTAATTGGAATTAGGTACAGTAGTCTATAGTGCGATAATATGCACAAAATAACTGAAGCCTGTATCGAAATGAACGGCCACCATTTTCAAAAATGTGTTTAAATATCCATATTATGAGTATTTTTAAATTTAACTTTATTCTCTATATTGTACTCTAATGTGCTGTAGCAGTACAATATACACTGCATAATTAATAAGTCTGAATGGATAGCTCAATTCGTGAGTAAAAACACTAAGTGTTGATACAGTACTGTATTGTGATTAAACAAAAACCTAATGGAAATTATCAAACTCAAAATTGCGATATTTCCTAGTTTACATAAATGGATGAACTACTTTTCTTCCCTCCTATACCTAGTAAAGTGATTTGTATTTTATACCAGTATCAACGAACTCCAGTCTTGGAAGGGGGAGCAAGCGGTGTTTCCGGTTCTAGACCTTTAATCCAAAGATATAGCCAGGTTGATATTAAAAATGTTAGTAAAAATAAAATGATGTCCCTATATAAGGGCATATATTTCTCAGGTCTACTAATCAGATAACCTGTCCCAACAAGAATTTGAACCAGAGCCCTCTCGTTCCAGAGACAGAAATGCTATCCGTTCTTTAACAGCGGTGGACCAGCATTCGTTAGGACTTATGTAGTTTCATTAAAACCGGGACATCTAAATGTCTTGTCAGTAGACTTTATTCTCTTTAGGAACCAAGTGTTCCTCTTCAAAGAGGAATAATATGAATGTATACGTGCATTGGCAGAAACCCTTCTGGAATTCCTTCAAGTGCACACTTCAGTCATGATATGACAAATTGAAATAAAGTTACCGTGTGTAGATTTGAGTCCAATACACAAGGAGTGTTTTGTGTCACATACTTCAGACACTGAGACCTCTCAGAAAATGCACGCATTTGAGATATTTCACGAGATGCGTGCGCAGAATTTTTATATTCCCATCTACTGTTGCAGTACTGTCAGTTTCTTATCCACCATTTTATTATTATACCCAGGGAATAAACACGTACTACAACAACTGCATCTCCTGCGGAAATGATAAAGATGTGAAAACGCAATGTCTTTTACGTAACTGTTAGTAATATTAGAACTATTTTTTCTGAAATGATTTGGTTTAGTGTCCTTCCACTCAATTCCTTTAAGATCGTGGTCTCATCACTGATTAAGTAACTAGAGCTCCGAATATTTATTCTGCCGGCCTGAGTTCAGATCTCAGTAACACAATGATAGAACTTAATAATTGAAAACAACATATCTATAAATTTTCTAGACATCACAATAACAAAAGTCGACAACAAACATACATTCAGAGTCTACGGCAGTGATGTCAAAGCAAGCGCATTTTTCTGACATTGACGTCGTGCTAGGGCTTCAAGCGCTAGGTATGGAAGGAGCAAGGATTATGTATATGAATAAGAACCCTGTTGGATTAAGAAAACAGTGGTGCACAAACTTCAAACGGAACGTGAAATTTTATGTCGTTATTTTATACGGCTATATGCTGTTTAATATTATCTATATTGCCTGTAAAACCATAGTAACATGCGTTACAAGAGCGGTATGTTGAAGTTTTCATGCTCGAGGAAAAGTTTGAAAAAGCGAAACGTAGTTGAGCTTTTTTAATTTCCGAGAATTGAAAGAAAACATACCGCTCGTGTATCGTACATTATTTTGTGCGAAGATCGTTTATTACATAAATGAAAGGGGAATTTCTAATTAGTTGCAATGAAATCTCCATCTTGGTTTCTGTTCAATGCCGGCAAAATTTGAAAAAACAAAAATTTCTATCTTCAACATTGTTGCTTTAAAATGCTTTCTGTGTTTACTATACTCCAGCAGGCCGTGATATACGTCTGTCTTTTTTTCCCCCAGTCTATTATTTTAGTAGGTTATTATACGACGCTTTATCAACAGCTTAGGTAATTTAGCGTCTGAATGAGATGAAGGTGATAGTGCCGGTGAAATGAGTCCGGGGTCCAGCACCGAAAATTACCTAGCAATTGCTCATATTGGGTTGAGGGAAAACCTCGGAAAAAACCGCAACCAGGTAACTTGCCCCGACCGGGAATCGAACCCGAGCCACCTGGTTTCGCGGCCAGACGCGCTGACCTTTACTCCACAGGTGTGGACCCCCCAGTCTATGATGAGTCTGGAATCTTGTTGATTTTTTCACGGCTTCTTTAATGTTACTTGCATCACCAATGCAGTAACTTTAGTGTAGTTGTAGAATTTACTTAATTTTTGCAAATATTTAAAAACAATAATTAACAGTGCAATTTAGGTGAAATTGCAGTGGTAAGTTTCCAATTTATAATAATTAATATATTAAACGTCTCTAAAATTAATATTTTAAAAGCCTAAAGCAGTAAAATCAATACGTCACTTAAGCGGTAAGAAGAGGGAAATTGTTATGTGTGTTAAGTTGGGAATACTGAATGTGGAATTTTAGACTTTCCGCGGATTGGTTTTGTGCGGAAACCAAGCAAATACGCACGATCTCGCACAAACGTACTAATACTAGTTTCTTAATATTGGAATTAATAACATAATAAAGAGTTAAGAAAGAATATTCACATAAATTTAATAAATTTCAAATTTCGTAGTAGTAAAACTATACTATATTAAGTAAATGAAACATCATTCATAAAGAAAGGGATTAAGTAATCAATAAACTAATCAAAACAATATTACAGTACAAAGCAGAGTTACCTGGGTAGGCCTATATGTTTCAACTGTAACTAATATTACATAGCAAAACGCTTATGGCATTATGCTTTTAAGTTGATATTGATGCGTAACTTCCTATCATCAGAATATTAAATTATTTTCTTGAAATCTGCTGAAGCTATAGAGGTGACTTTTTACAATACATGGGTACATATCTCTGTCGTTCCTTTGTTAATTAATTTTCTTACAAACATTTTTCTTGCGAATATTTTTAAAATTTTCAATACGTATCTTCAGTAATACGATATATTAGATTTACGAAAACATTCTTTCAGTACCTGTAAAACTACTAAATAAACATATCTGAAAATGTTACCTTTCTGTAAAAAGTTGAGAAAGTACTGCTTTTGAATAAAAAGGAAACTCTTGAAAAATGAGCATTAAAATTGGAACTTAAATACTTATAATGCACTTATACTTATCAGACAAATGTAAAAATTAGCATGGATGTAGTTTTAACAAGTTCTCTTCCCTTTATCCATTGAATCAGTGCTGGCCTTCCCTGTATACAGCTCGACCAAGTGGCATATACTACCTCTCTCGTCTGTCTCTTTCCTTTCCGCTGTAAAGCGCTCAGGCTCTCCTGAGCTCTAAAGCGCGCGCTTGCCCATATGGGCATCAGTTGACATGACTGGTCTACGGAATACCCACAACAAAAACAACAACAACACACATATAACATATCCAATCACCCAACACAACAAAAACAAGCTGCATTCTGAACAATGGTACATAGACTACTCAACATACAATGAACCAACATGATTACAAAGTAGAGCTAAATACTATCAAATACATAGCACAAGAAACCGGATACAACCCTGACATAATAGAGAATATAATACGAAAGACAAAACATATTCATAAAAGATATACGAATACAACACAAGAACACAAAAAATACATCACACTAACATACGAAAACAAGAACACACACAAGATCACAACCTTATTCAAGATATGAAATTATATATATGCATTGAGTTCAACAGGACCTTATCTGAGACTGATGTAAATTTCGTAGACTTGTTTTCAAACATGAAATAAATGAATGTATGGTTTGAGGCTTTCCCGGCGTTTGATATAAAATAACTCTTCTCGGGTTCTCAGCCAGGTGAATTGGAGATTAGCTTCCAAGCATTAGGCGGCTAGCTCTGCCATCTTCTTCAGGAATTAAGTGATGTGGGACCACGTCTAGCCGGTATATATGCAAAAGTAGGGCTTCCCGCTGCGGGCCAATCAGAGCTAGTTCCTAGTCCCGACCGCCAGGCGCATTCTGGTTGGTTGACGCGGCATCAATCAGACGGCAGACAGTCCGGACCAGCTAGTAGCTCCTGATTGGCTGCCGCGTCCAGCTAATCTCCAACTCACCTGGTTGAGAACCCGAGAAGAGTTATTCTATAAGAAATAAATGAAGTTGAGACATGACAAAGAAATCTGTTGGATTTTCGTGACAAAAATATTCAAGTCTACCATTTAAAAAAAATTATGGACGAAAGAGAACGGTAACTACATAAAAAACCTACTAATTTCCTAAGTGATCATGTAAAATAACAGTTTGAAATTAATGCACATCCAACTTTTGTGCAAAGTTTTTTTTTTATCTCCTGTGAAATTTTCTGTTCAGGACTTGACCGGTTTTTGCATCGAGGACTTCAACTGAGGCCGGAACAAGCCGAATAGTCTAATCCGTTAAAGGTAGAAGTAGGAGAAGGAGAAGAAGAAAAATTCCATAGTTAGACATATCTTGCCTCTGTTTTAAAAAAATATTGCCTAATATAATTTAAGTATCTTTGGGGAGGCCAAGATGTAGATGGGAAGTTAATATTAAGAGGACTGGGTAGTGATTAGGAGGTACAAATCTGATTTTTTATTTTGTGTTTCAAACAAGAGCAATAAATTTGCTTTTTAAAGAAATATAGTGAGAATATCTTTGCAGATAAGCCCTTCAAATCATGTCTTTAAATTTGACGGCGCATGTAATTCATAGGCTGTATTTTTTAATGCAGTTTTCCGTAAGCTGATACTTTTCAAACCTACGAGTAAGTGCATTTTTCGCTGAAACTAATGAATCCATTTACATGAAATTTTTTCACTGTTTTCTATAGTCTATGTTGCAGAAAGTAGATCTACGGCTTTATAAATACTAGACACTTAACATCAGGAAAAAAATATATATTCACTAAAAAAACGGCAAAAATTTTTAATCAAAGTTTAACATTTTTTTCTGTTTCACTAAGGATGAAATATTTAAATAAATTTTGCTTTAGAATTTATCATACACATTTCTTGATAACTTAAAAAATATAAGGTATATGAGTGAATATTGTAGCAAGTAACTTGCACCTGAAGGATGATGTACTTTTATCAAAGTGAGAGAACAGGTTATCAGTTAGGGCCTTTCTTTTGCACTTGGATAAGACTCTAATGAGTTGTCTTTTATACCACAGAATTCACAATGATTCATTGTATAACCATGGAAATTTTTATTCCATTCTGAACACTTAAAGCCTAGAAATATTGAACTAAATGTTATATTAAAATTCTTTAATCGCACAGGCATCTCTACCCAATCCCCTTAAAATGGATTTGAGGGAGGTGAGATATTATGATAGAGACTAGATTAAATTTTCTCATACTAGAGATCAATGGCGGGCTTATGTGAGGGCGGCAATGAACCTCCGGGTTCCTTAAATGCCAGTAAGTAAGTAAGTAAGTAAGTAAGTAAGTAAAGTAAAGTAAGTAAGTAAGTAATATAATTTGAGTTTCTTTGTTTTATTTATTTACCTAATTCTTCTCTTGGAGCAACAGTAACAAATATAAATGACACTCGGGAGGAAATTAAATGAAGAATAAATATGGGAAATGCCTTTTATTATTCGGTTGAGAAGCTTTTGTCATGTAGTCTTCTGTCAAAAAATATGAAAGTTAGAATTTATAAAACAGTTATATTACCGGTTGTTCTGTATGGTTCTGAAACTTGGACTCTCACTTTGAGAGAGGAACAGGGATTAAGGGTGTTTGAGAATAAGGTTCTTAGAAAAATATTTGGGGCTAAGAGGGATGAAGTTACAGGAGAATGGAGATAGTTACACAACGCAGAACTGCACGCATTGTATTCTTCACCTGACATAATTAGGAACATAAAATCCATGTAGCACGTATGGGCGAATCCAGAAATGTATACTATAGAATGTTAGTTGGGAGGCCGGAGGGAAAAAGGCCTTTGGGGAGGGCGATACGTAGATGGGAAGATAATATTAAAATGGATTTGAGGGAGGTGGGATATGATGGTAGAGACTGGATTAATCGTGCTCATGATAGGGACCGATGGCGGGCTTATGTGAGGGCGGCAATGAACCTCCGGGTTCCTTAAAAGCCAGTAACTATAAAAGTAAGTAAGTAAGTAAGTCCCTATTTCTTCAATCCTCCAAAACTTTATAGTTTGAAGGTATTCAAAGTTTTGGATTAGAAATTCACTTACATTATTTTTAATATTCCCACCTATTAACAAAAATCGAACTTAAATATTTAGTGAAATAAGGTCATGATTTTCTCGTATCATTTCTTTCTGCACAATGAAAAGAAGAGAACCGAAAGCCTTTCACAACAGCAAGGGAGTCGCATATCCCGAGGTGATAGCGGCCTGAAACGGCAACACATTCGATATCCAATAATCTCACTGACATTATTCTGAGAAAAACATTATAACATTCAGGAAACAAAAGAAAGACTGTGCGCTCATATTACCATTGCCGTCAGATTTACCTCGAGGCATCATCTTGTTACGTGAAAGAAAGGTGTAAGTAAACAGTGAAGGAGTAGAAATTTGAATTATCGATTACATGTCAAAAAGCTTTCTTTCCTGACAGTCGGTACGTTTATTCCAGAGAGCGATTTGCACATTTGCATCAAATATAATGCTTTCATGAGACTAGAATACATAACAATCATTGTTACTGATCAACTATTGATTTTATGTTTCAGTTAAGGGAAGGTACACTATTGGCCAGCTAAAATTTAGTGAAATTATTTTTTTAATCTGAACTACTATAAAAACTAAATGAGCAAAACATTTCATGTTTCATATACATGCATTATACTTTATAAAACACTATTCAGAATATATATATATACATACATATATATATATATATTTATTGTACCGAAGTACATATAATATTTCCATGCAGATATTCTGCGTCATCATACGATGAAAGAGTAATGGAACGGAGAAAAATTCTCTCCGGCGCCGGGACTTGAACCCGGGTTTTCAGCTCTACGTGCTGATGCTCTATCCACTAAGCCACACCGGATACAACTCCGACGCCGGTTAGAATCGTCTCAGATTAAGCTCCAACTCTTGGGTTCCCTAGTGGCCGCCCTCTGCACTACGTCATAGATGTCTATGAACGCAGGACCGAAGCCCACACATGTGCTGAGGTGCACTCGATATGAGTGACTAGTTGGCCGGGATCCGACGGAATAAGCGCCGTCTTAAATCACGAAGTGATTTACGCATATCATATATATATTTTAATGTACCGAAGTACATATGATATTTCCATGCAGATATTCTGCGTCATCGTGATTTAAGACGGCGCTTATTCCGTCGGATGCAATAAACCACAAGTGTATAAATACATTAACTAAAGTTAAGTTATATTATATTTTATATCATATCAAAATGAAAAGGAAAATAGAAATCTAAAATGCCAGCTTTCATTTTATCCCTAGCTTATGAATTAATTAGTTTCATGCATTTAAATATCAATATAGGCATTCACATTACATTAAGTTTAATTCCACAGGCTATATTTTGGTGCTCCCGAAATAAAAACTTCATGACTTTGGTTGTGACACATGTTGTCCACATATCTACAAAACAGCAATTTGTTTCTCGTACCTACAGACAGTGATATGATTTGAGAAAGAAAATATAGTTAATTATTTGCTTTGCCCGGGTACACGGACAAAGCGAATAATTAACCCGGGCAAAGTGAATATCCTTATAACATTTTCACCTTTCTATTTAATTTCTATTCACTGATAATAAAATTAAATCAACACATAAACACGATGTTAATGAGTGTAATTGATGTATTCAATATTTTGTCAATCTCTGAAGATGCCGACATCACAGAGGTGGTTGATTCTGAGTGACCATTAACTGTTTCTTCAGCCGCTGAATGAGCTGGCACCGCAGAATTTGTTAAATCTGAGCCAGCTGTCGTTTCGCTGATTTCTGTCTCAAGTGGTCGATCTGTAAATTCATCTGGAACAAACTCTTCATCAACAAACACATTATGGTTTTATGGCCAGATAGCAGAACCACTGATTGGAAGATTTTATTTTTCAAGTGCTTTCTTCATGTCTTCTTCCGACCATTTGGCTTGCTCTGTCTTCCTCTTGAAAAATTAAACCACATGAAAACACATTACGACCTTTTTAAGTAAAAATTAAAATCAGTGTTGCTGATTTATAATTTAATTAGTGTGACTTAATGCCGCCACTATGTAAAATGATCTAACACGCTTTATTAGAATAGACAAATATATACAAAAATACAGCTGATTCTTATATAGTGGATAAGTTATCCACTTTGCCCGCAGAAGCCATATCGCTTTTCATTTAAGGTTATACAAACATAAAAGTCAATAATCTTCTTCGTAAGTAAGACATTTTAGAACTAATTCTATCGCCTATATATTACTATCACATAACAAAGAGTTTCTGCAGTAATGTTGTACATATGTTTCTCTTACCTTGAAATATTTTAAGAAAACAGTCAATTTTCTTCTTCTCTTTCTAGCTAGAATGAAAACTCAGTTTCAGCAGCAAAATCTGGTAGGGATTCTTCCCCAACATAGAAAGCGCTACCTGTAGGCGTTTCTAAGAAATAGGCATTATTCTCTTTGCCCGGGTTATTCGTTTTGCCCGGGTCTCCCCTATACGAGATTAAAGTCAGTTCCTTCAACGGAACGCTAAAGATTCTTATCGCATATGTAGCGAAAACTAGTACGATTCCAATTCAAAATCATTATCCCAATTAAAACATCCAAAATAAATCATGAAATGAAACAGCACAAAAGAACAACGTATTTTATGCTAGACCATGCCGAAATGTAGTAATTATACACCTGGTAGCAGTCCTTTAATGCATGTCATTTAAGTACACCTATGCATTAAAGTTCAGGTTTTCGATTATTCTCGGATATGCAATCGAAAGACGAGGGAAACGTCACGGAGGCTGGAAATCCAATACTGTCGCAGAAGGTTATGTTCTGTTACTATAATAATTAGCGTTAATTGTAAATAATATTCAAATAAATTCAATTTGTCATTTCGTTTTTCAATTCTAAATCAATTTCCAGGTTATACATTCTCTGCATTTCATCAAGGTCAATGACATTATTGTTCCTCGGAAAAAAATCAATACTTTCGCGTCTGCGCACATCTCACAATTTCGAGCTATGAACAAGGTCACTTCCGATCTTCTGTCAGATACAAATAAAATGAATATTTCTGAATAATTTCAAGTTATAAATATGGTCGAGCACAAAAAGTCGTATGAAACTTGCCTGTAATGGTATTTAAGACTCTCGCATGAAAATTACGAAACGAGCGCAAGCGAGATTCATAAACAAACATACTTGCGTCTTAATTACTATCATTATAGGCTCGTTGCATAATGTACTATTAAAAGATCAGTATTTATAAATAACTTATTATGTAATTTCATACAAACCTGAAATTAAACATCCTCAAAGCAATCTTTTATTTCTTTTTTCTTTCGTAGAAACTGTATTTGCTGCACTTTGTCTGTTTCAAGTTTCGAATTAGTGAACACGGCTGCAATTGGCAGATCCCTACATACAGTCTGTGTTCAATTACAATCCATTCCCTCATCATCAATAAACGTTCGCTATCCACTTCTCGTTGGACAGATACAAGGAAGCGACCCGCAGTGCGTGGGTTCAGGCTTCATTGTGATGTAAGTCTAATTTATTAGTATTGGTGTTGCCTATCAGCCGTGATTGTACAGTATTTCACCCTCCGCGTCAGCAGAGAGGCACCACTTTCAAGCCCTCAGTATAAAGCGAGAACAAAATGAGCAGAAAATATTATACCGGGACATTATTTTATTTTCACTTCAATTTTTACTGTACTGGAATGTACTTCACTCCCACCCCTTCTACTAGTAAACTTCCAACCCTTCACGACACACAGCCGAGGGCGCGTAAGCAGTACAGAGTTACTGAGTATAGTACGTTTCAGAAATATGTTCACGTTTTCCAGTGACGAAAGAGCTTTCAATATTGAATCATATTTTCGTACGGGTACTGTCGTCCGTTTCCCTATGTCGCATCCCGGTTTCCCCCACCTGCTTCTATTAGCCCCTCTGTTAAGTCTAGTAGCTGGGCTATCTTAGATATTTTCTGAAAATATTAATTTCTGTTAGGAATTGGACGTCTACGTAATAATATACAAGCGTTTAAAATAACTTAAATAAAAGGGACTCCTTAAGTAATTTAACTGTCACGTGATTTCTTCCCTTTCTACAACCCTACGATATAACCACTTGGACGGACAGTAGATAGTATGTCTGAGTAATTTTATCTTTTCGGATCGAGCAGAAGTGAAGATTGAATTTACAATACGTAAGGTACTCTTTTATAGAGTAGGTACAGAATTTTTTTCTTTATTTTAGTAGGTTATTTTACGACGCTTTATCAACAGCTTAGGTTATTTAGCGTCTGAATGAGATGAAGGTGATAGTGCCGGTGAAATGAGTCCGGGGTCCAACACCGAAAGTTACCCGCATTTGCTCATATTGGGTTGAGGGAAAACCCCGGAAAAAACCTCAATCAGGTAACTTGCTCCGACCGAGAATCGAACCCGGGCCACCTGGTTTCACGGCCAGACTTCCTAACCGTTACTCCACAGGTGTGGACGGTACAGAATTATTTCAACATGAGTTACTAGTACGAAGAACGAAACTGGTAATTGGGATTAGGTACAATTGTCTATAGTGCGATAATATGCATATTATAACTGAAGCCTGTATCGAAATGAATGGCCACCATTTTAAAAATGTGTTTAAATATCCATATTATGATTGTTTTTCAATTTAACTTCATTCTCTATAGTGTACGCTAATGTGCTGTAGACAGTGTAATATACACTGCATGAAGAATACGCCTCAATGGACAGCTCAGTTCGTGAGTAAAAACACTCATTGTTAATACTGTACTGTATTTTGATTAAACAAAAACCTAATGAAAATGATCAAACTCAAAAGCGCGATATCTCCTAGTTTACGTAAATGGATGAACTACTTTTGTTCCTTCCTATACATAGCAAAGTGTTTTGTTTGTATATTACGCCAGTATCATCGAACTCCAGTCGTGGAAGGGGTAGCAATCGGTGTTGATCCAAAGGTATAGCCAGGTTAATATTAATAATTTTAGTAAAAATAAAATTATGTCCCTGTACATTTACTGTTGACTTATCAATATTACAATAAAAAAACCCGTAGCTAGCCCAGCAGCTGAAGTATTGATCATTCATGTAGAAAATCCGAGATAACATCTCAGAGAGTGTAAGTAGGCCTGCAGATTTTTTTTAAAGTAAAAGGTATCGTTAATTGCTCATATTTTCTTCACTTCCTTAAAAATACTGGTCCTGACATAGTACACAAAAAATGCGGCAGTCTATTTTACATCAACATTCATTGACACAACTTCATCGTCGAACGTTATATATGTCCATTGTTTGTTCTTGTACAGCAGTGATGTCAAAGCAAGCGCATTTTTCTGACCTTGATGTCGTGTGCGGGCAGCAAGCGCTAAGTATGGAAGGAGGAAGAGTTGTGTATATGAATAAGCAGTCTGTTGGATTAAGAAAACAGTGGTGCACAAACTTCACACGGAACGCGAAATTTTATGTCGTTATTTTTATATGGCTTCTTTCTGTTTAATATTATCTATATTGTCTGTAAAACAAAAGTACTAATACTGATTTCTTAATATTGCACTTGCGTTTTAAATCTTAATAACATAATAGAAAGGTAAGAAGGAATATTCACTTATACAGACACTCATTCTACCTCACTTCGATTATTGCGACGTTTTGTTCAGTGATCTCAGGATTGATTCCGCCCAGAAACTACAGCGTGTTCATAACGCGTGCGTCCGCTTCATTTGTAATGTTCGATACTATGATCATATCTCACCTTCTTTCGAGAAGTTATCATGGCTTAGGTTACATGAGAGGAGAAATCTGCACTAGTCACTTTCTCTCCTATATCGAATTATGCACACTTCATCCTCCTCTTATTTATTCGCTCGTTTTCATACTCTCTCTCGCTATCATAATATTAATACTCGATCACAACGCGATAACACGCTATAAATTCCACTTCACACATCATCTCTGTATTCCTCATCTTTCACTGTTGCTACCTCTCGTCACTGGAACTCTCTGCCGCCTGAAGTCAAGGGCTGCCGAACATTGAAATCTTTCAAATCCAAGTTAGAAAATTATCTTATGACGAGTTGCCAAACTAACTTACTATTATGACAAGTGTTGTATTGCATGTTTCCACGTATTCGCATTTTATTATGTTCTAGTGATATTTAACTTATTTTATATTTTTGTTTTCATATTTTCCGATAATGGTATATCTCTAATGTGATAAGTTGAGCTATATATAAACATAATTTTCCTTACTGTGTATACTTAAAAATATTGTATTCATTGTATGCTTTGTACTGCACTATTGTATTACTACTATTAGTATTATTATTACTATTAGGCCTGTTATTTTTATTTTATTTATTATTATTATTATTAATATTATCATCATTATTATCATTACTATTCTTATTTATTATTATTATTATTATTATTATTATTATTATCATCAATAATTTTCTTATTTTTTTATACTTTGTAGGCCTCATTTATTTTCGACCTGCTGTTCACATTTTATTATGCTTTTTTCTTTCTTTCTGTATGTTATATATTATGTCTGATTTCTTCTTACTTGTTGTTTACATTTTATTATTATTATCTTATTCAGTTTTGTGTGTACTTTGTAAATTTGTAGTGCAGTTTTTACTCCTGGTTGAGTGTTAGAGAAGGCCGTATGGCCTTAACTCTGCCAGGTTAAATAAATCATTATTTATTATTATTATTATTATTATTATTATTATTATTAAATTCCATAGTAGTATAATATTATACTGTATTCAGTGGATGAAACACATCATTCATAAAGAAAGTGATATTCCAAAGAAAGAGATTGAGTATGACATGATAAGTTGGAATTTATATTGATGGTATCTTTAGCCTTATAAAAGTAATCAGTGAGCATTTCCCATTTCCTATGAAAGTTGTTTGTTTTAAAGAGCTCTATCAAATGGTACCGGTATCCTATTTGATCCCGACTCCCATTAGAAATTATAAAATATTACGCCATTGAGCCTACTTCCTGTTAGAGCAGATTGAAGAAATCAAGCTCAAGTAAAAGTTCACATGTGCTTTAGTTACAAATACTTTTGTCTCGAAAATTTTAAGGCACTAGTTTCCGAAATAAATGACTTACGGTGGTCTGAATCACCCATTGTCTTTTTCGTACATTTTCTCATTGAAAGTGTAGGAATTAATAAAAAGTTTCCTATGAAAGTTGTTTGTTTTGAAGAGCTCTATCAAATGGTACCATATTTGACCGCGACTCCCATTTGAAATTTTAAAGTAATACGCCACTGACACTACTTCCTGTTAAGACTGATTGATGAAATCAGGCTCAAGTGAAAGCAACATGTGCTTTAGTTATAAATATTTTTTTATCTCTAAAATTTTAATGTACTAGTTTCCGAAATAAATTACTGTTACTGGTGGTCTGAATCACCCTGTATTACAAAAAAACTGTTCAAATTGATACACTAAATAACTTTTCACTGAGATGAACCTCCACTACACTCTTCATCATAAGCATTTGGTCGCGTTACAATACTACGAATACTTGCCTACGAATCTCTGCAGCACTATTTTTGCTACAGCACGAAAGTCGAAGATGGCGGAATTTTTTACTAGAGCACTCGTAATAAATCAGTGTCAGACAACACTGTACAATACCACGATCGCGATGAAATGTCCAGTAAACGGGTAATGAATCACTTGGAGCGACTGTACATGTGTAAACATGACCTCATATGTTAATAAGTTGTAATCGCAAATCGAACCATAATTTCCGGACACTCTTTGCACGAGGTCGTTACTAACATTCTCAAGAAATGCGACACGGAGACCAGTTCCTAGGATAATGGATCACTTCAGCTTCCCTTAGTTTACATCTTTTCTCACCAACGCCTTTGTTTTAAATTTAATGAGCACGAAGTTTATAAAAATATCTTTAAATTCACTTTACTTCTAATTATTTTACGGGTCATTCAGGTTTCATTTTTCAAAATAATGAGATGTTTAGGGACCTCTGAAGTTTTACAATCTACATCTCAGTTAATATTTTTAGACTTCGTTACAGAAACTAACAAGATTATATTTCAATTTCTGAAAAATTTCAACAGTAGAGGGAATTATATCTATGTTGTAAGGAACTACGAAAGCAATTTTAGTGAAACCGATATTACCGGTACTTATGTATTTTTTGTAATTGTAAACCTGTTAGAGTGGAAGAGAAGGCCTGAATACCTTAACTCTGTCATGTAAAAATAAAATAAAATAAAATAAAATAAAATAAAATAAATTATTATTATTATTATTATTATTATTATTATTATTATTATTATTATTATGAAGCAAACCTACGTATTAGTAATATCTTAGCCTTTAGAGTTATTAATTACTTAATAAAGAGAAATTAAAAATGTTAACAACCTCTCTAACACCAATTATCCCAAAATTAATTAAAAAAAGATTGTTGTACCTATCTAGTTAGTCTGTCTGAAATTTTCCATATCTAGAAATCTTTTTCAGGTGAGGATAATATTAAAATGGATTTGAGGGAGGTGGGATAGGCTATGATGGTAGGGATTGGATTAATCTTGCTCAGGATAGGGATCGATGGCGAGCTTATGTCAGGACGACAATGAACGTCCTTAAAACCGTAAGTAGGCCAAAGTAAGTAAGTAAACTCAGAATTATACTTTCAGTATTGAATAAAAATGAACTTTTTTAGATAAAAATGATTGGTGGAAAAAAAGCTAAATTATTTTGATACATAAAAAGTAAAACGTTTGTTCATGAAAAAGTATAAAAATTACGAATTTCTTAAAGATTAAAAAATTACATACAAGATTTTCATTTCACATTTTATTCCCAAATACTCTAGAATGTAAAGGTACAAGATTTTGTCAAGCCTACACAGCCTTATCAATTCAAGGGTTCAGAACCATAGTGGGCCAAGCGCCATTTACTAAAATCGTAGAAAACAAGGGTTAAAATTAAGTTATAATCATAATTTAATGTAAACATATAGCAAGTAAAATAAAGTATACATATTAAAACTAAATAATATGTCAATCTTCATTAATCTATGGTATTCACTTAACTTTAACTCTTGCTTTCTCCGTTTTTAATAAATGGTGCTTGGCCCACTATGGCTCTGAACCCTTCAATTAAACATAGACCACATGCCAGATGGGAAAAAATCGATGAAGAGCTAATTTACGACTCATGGGAGACATTTATGCTAAGCAATTCTTCATCATAAATAGATTGAAAAATTAATGGATATTGACAAAAGGGAATTTCAAATAGGCTACAAAAATTTCACAGCTAATATTCTGAAAACTGGGTTCACCATATCGCAAGAAACCTTTCAAAAGTAGTATCAAGAATATACGGAATTCAGTGTACTTTATTTAAGAAAATATAACTGTGCTACAATGGTTAAGAGAAGAACCATGCAAATCATTTTAAAACTTTTAGGGTGCCATTCATAGACATTTCGCTAGCCCGCGCTACGAGCGTGCTAAACTAGCTGTGACTATCGACTGGTTACTTGTATAGGATTCATATCATATATCATATCATATCATATCTTGGCATTTTTATGGATAGCGATCTAAATTGGAACACCCAAGTAACACACACTTGCAAAAAAATATTTTCTCAACTTCACTCTTTGTTTCATATGAAAGAATTTCTACCACTTAGTCTAAAAGAATCTTATTCAGACGCTTGTAATGCCCCATTTTGATTATTGCGATTCCTTACTAACTAATGTAAGTTCACTCTTAGCTGAGAGACTACAACGTGTTCATAATGTGTGCATACGATTCATCTGCAATACTCGTAAATTTGACCATATAACACCTTCCCTCCAGTTACTTTCATGGGTGCGTCTGAAGGAACGAAGAACAATACATTCACTGTCTCTTCTATTTAGAATCATGCATACTTCTACTCCGAATTATCTCTTATCGCGCTTTCAATTTCTTACAACTCTTCGAAACCGACATCAAGCACTTCTTTCTATCCCTCCTCATAGAACGTCTCTATACTCATCCTCGTACACTGTAGAAATACCTCGTCTCTGGAATTCGCTACCTAATGATGTCAGGGACTGCCGGACTTTATCACAATTCAAAATTAAATTGGAAAATTTTGTCTTGTTTAATGCTTTTTAGATATTGCTAGAAGTGTCGATTTGTGTTTTTTTACTCCAGATTAAAATCGCAAGTTTCTTGTTTATGTTAGTTAATTAGGATACAATTAATTTTACTTAATCACTCATTTAAAGTTTGTGTGACTGCAACCTGTGTATATTTTTGTGTGACTTTACTTCGTATATAGTGTTTTTTTTTCCTTTTTATTTCTGTTATTATATTTGTATTCCTGGTGTTGTGGAAGAGAAGGCCTGATGGCCTTAACTACACCAGAATAAATAAATAAATAAATAAATAAATAAATAAATCATATCATATCATATCATATCATATCATATCATATCATATCATATCATATCATATCATATCATATCATACCATATCATATATCATATCATATATCATATCATATCATATCATATCATATCATATCATATATCATATCATATCATATCATATCATATCATATCATATCATATCATATCATATCATATCATATCATATCATATCATATCCCTAACATGAACATGAAAAACGTTAGTTCGCTGATAAGCACCGGATGCCCGCGCT